>JAQGAD010003137.1:0-11125 GCA_034696625.1 Isotomurus palustris
AAAAAGCCCGATGCAATAAACCCGAGGAAACCGAAAAAGTAGCTCTAATTGCTAATAAGTAATTTGGGGTTTTATTCGTAACCAATTTAATACCCGCTCATACGTCACGTTAACTACCACGAAACAAATTCAAGGACTTGGTGTTACTGACTCGCTCAACCCAAAAAAGAAATGAAAAACCCGAATTCGGGGAAATCGCAGGTGGCTCCAACCTGGATACAGCTATTCAAAGACTTCAGTATGGAGTAAGAACTCCCTAACGTGAAGTGAGGAAAGTCTCACTTCACTCCAATAATGTGTTTGACCTCTGACCCCTAATAACTCCTAATGACCCCGAAGAACGTTCCGTGGGAGGAGCTGTGAGCAGAGCCCAGGCACCCAAGAACCTTAATTTATTTAAGGGGAAATACCCTGGTCAATGGGACCTTAAAGGAACAAGCGGTAGGTTTTCAGGGAGGTGAAGGGCTCAGGAAACTGCAGGATCACACATTTCTCCGCACACATACACCAACTAGAAACCAGGTACACAAAACTCCGAATTTAGGGTGACAAAAGGAAGGCCAAGCCTTCAAAAATGGGAACACTTAACACTATGGCTGGGAGGAAGTCCAACTTCCCCCAGGAACTAATAATTAATAATATTAATAAGTTTCCTGGAAACTTTCGAGTTTCCAGGATCTAAAATTAAACTTAAAAATCCAAGAAAAAGAGACAGAGACAGGATCAGATTCACCACGCAAGTGAGAGGAGTTTCCTTCGATGCAAGAAGAAAACCTCTTACTTGCAGGTAAGAAAGAAGGTTGTGTGTGCGGCGTGGTGCTGGAGATGTTGGAGACATCTCCGCTTATCTATGATAAGCAATTGAGGGTCAGGATGCTTCCTTCATTAAGCATGCAGGGAGTCCTGCATGCGTAATGAACTGTAAGAATAGCTGGGCCCATGCCTGGCTATTCTTTACACCTTTCAGAAACTTCCAGTGACACACTAATCTGTCTGACGTGCAGACATTGCCTCAGATTCCACCATCAGAAAAATCCCTACAAAATATTTTGGAAATATTAGGAGTGCTGCTCCTGATTATGGTATCAGGAAGTTCAACAGGTCACCAGTGGATGTCACTTGAGTGGGTGGGTTTTTTCAGGATGTCTAGAGAAAAGGACACACAAAATTTTTAGAAAGGAAAGGAGGGCAAAGATTTTTCTCTCAACAAAAATAGGAAAAAAATAAAGTAGGATGGTCGATGGTGCAAATAAATGCTGAATGAATGAGGATGTGGCATTTAAAAACATCACATCCATAAGGTGTGTGGTCATGGTCGGGTAAGGTATGAGGGATAACTAACGTAAAATTCCTGATCCAATGAATAAGGCCAAAAATAATTGTGAATTCTTCAAATTAGCTTAATTAAGAATAGATGACAGTTGGAGGATTTTTAAAGGGCTTTAGCGTGCAGTTTCCACTATTTTATTCCGTGACTCTCAGATTACTAATTAACTTTGCAAGTTGACTTAACTATTCAGCATGTTATTTTACGTCAAGGATTTTCGACCAGCAGATATTAATCATTGCCTCTAAAATATGTTTAACAGGCGTATAAATTATACTTAATAGGAATGGGTTTCCAGTGACAGTCGAATTGAGAGGTGTGTTATATACCAATCGACTTGTTTGGCAGTGTAGAACATGGAACTACAGTCAGTTTCGTGTAAAAATGAGAATGGGCTCTGCAGGGTCCACTTAAAGTAGTGCGCAGTCCCATTTTAATTGCGTGTGGGGGACCTCCTTCCTGCTCTTCCCACGTCAAACACACGTCAATCGTGACCGAGAGAAGGTCACACTTCTCCTCATGTTACGCTCCTGACAAGCCCAAAGCTTATTTTCTCTTTCGGTTACGGCAGCCAGTGCAGTGTGGTGAGAGGGGAAAATTAACATGAGGCTAGGTGGCACTTTCGCGAACCCTTCTGATTCTACACTACCAAACGAGTCGATTGATAAATTACAAACCTCTTAACTCTCCTGGCGGAATAAGCACTCTCCTAGTTAGTCGAATTCAACAGATTAAATAATTAGTGTGTCTTAGGTTGCCCCCAACAGATATTCAAGGAAACTCTCTACATTATTATGTGGAACGGTTTAAGGAACATGGACTAGCTACAGTTCTATAAATGATTTAATAAGCATTTCAGCTGGTAAACTGTACAGGTTTATATTACGATTACCCATACAGATTAACGTTGAAAACCTTTTTTACTGTTTTCTTGTGCATGATTGGCATACGAACATTTTGATTGTTTCTGTTTTCACGTTAATAAACATAACGTGATAAGAAAACTGTTATGTAATAAGAAATTATTAAGAAATAATCTTTGAAATACTTTCGCATGCAAAAAAGTACTCAGATGAACAAGGAACAGAATACCATCCGTATTCAGTAGCAGAACCTCTTACAGCCAAGCATTCAAATCCTGAAAATGGTTGGTTGTCCTTCCAGTCAAAAAATGTCATTGGAAAAGAAATATCTGCTTTCGGGTTCCACGTCCACCCAGTAGTGTTTCTTCCAGAAACCAGAATTACTTGTTCTGAAGAAAACGATTTCAATTAAATATTTGGTCATGTAGACGTTGTATTTTGTTACTTGTGGTTACGCACTTGAACTCACTTCAGAGAAGAAACGAAAATCTAAGTTTTGACCTTGGGTCAATATGGTTGCAAATCTTAGTCCCCATTCTTCGCATTGGGCAAGTGCTGTTGTGTAATTAGCCTGCAAAATAACAGTATTGTTAAGTAAAATTCAACAAATTTAATTTAATGTTTTTACCCGGCTAGCACTCAGCATGAAGCTTTTGATTTGTCCTGCTGATCCTTGAAGAAGCAAAAGAAGAGTCAAAAGAGCATAGTTGAGTATGGTCCCTCTCATTTTAGACAATGACATTTTAATTGTGACTCCCCAGCGACAAACGAATAGCAACATGCGTTCAGGAAATCTGTGAAGATTTTTTAGAATAACGAGTTTGGTCGTGATGCAGTCAAGGAATAACTCAAATAATTTGACAACAATCGCAGAATTTTTGTTATTGCAAGATAAAACCAGTCATGGTCTACAGGACAATTGAAGTGTGAATATGATTGATTAATGGATTGCGGTGTGCGTGGAACCTAGGTGAATTTTTTCACGGGTTTTGATTTACAACTCACATGATGCTTAGCCTTGGGACTATTTGGTCCATGATTCAGTGAATCTGTTAGCAGTTGGGTAACAACTGACAGCTTCAGGTGTTTTAAATTATCATAGTGATGAGTTGAGATGAGATTTGAGCATAGGATTGTACTCGACAACCAGATTACCTTCATGGGTAAATTCTTTCTTAATGATGAGCTCATGCCGGGAGGTTGGCTACCACAGAACTTGTCACAAGTTTGAAATAGTTAAAACGCATACCTAGTTTAGAAATTTACTGTTTTTATTGCGTAATTAGAACCGTTCTGAGTAGACGCAAGTACTGATAAGATGATAGAGAGTTGCCGTACGGAAAGATTTTTTAGAAATTGCGGATGCGTCTTTCAAGCATAGACAAATTAGTAAGTCGGATTAAATATTCATGCAATAAATTCAGGCCCTATGTAGAGCAGTAGCTTCGGTGATATGAAGAGTTCATTTTGCTGATTTGGAGAATTCCGAGAAACCTCGGATGTTGCACATTGTGAGCGAGTGAGCGAAGTGATAAGCTTATATTACCCAATCTACTACACTCACATCTGACATCTCAAGTCTAAATTCCAAGTACGCATAAAAATACCAATTTTTCAAAAACATAATTTCAGGGCTCCATCTCTACTTTTGTCTTGAATAAACTCACAATAGCTGACATAACTAAAGCAAACTAACTAACAAATGAGCAAGACCATAAGTTCAAAAACTGTTCACAATCGAAACGATTCCAGATATTTTGTTAGCTGAATAATTACTGAAAGCACAAAATGACAATCCAAAACCAAATATGTTGTACGAGATTTTAATCCTTCAGCACAAGGACAAGATTAGATGTACTCGCGAGTACAAAGTCTTAAATGGAGTACCACTCCTGTACTCAAAATTACGACACGTGCTAAAGGGCAAACCTGTCAGTTTGGATGAGTGCAATCCTCATGTTGCAATCTGACAAGTTCAGGGTAAAACTTGATTAATTGTTTCATGAGTATACTTTTGAAATTGTCGCTTATTTTATGCAGTCATACCAATATCACACAACAAGAATTAATTCTGGTTACGACAGAAGTCCCGTGATTTGGTATCTGTAAAAATTCCACACAAAGCTGTGTCGACTGTTCGGAGTCTTCACGTATGCGATGTAGATTGTGCTGCTCTTTGTTATTAAGCTACGGACTTTTTTCTGAATTGGACTCAATGATTTAATTTTATTATGGGGCAAACTTGCAACAGCAAGCTCTCGAATTTCACACTTTCTTGCTCATTTAATTAAAAATGTGGGATCACTCCTATATAAAGTCTTATATTTTCTTAGGTTCCAAACCATTTCGTACAGTAAAGCTCGGCAATTTCTCAGGCCGAGTTTCATTAGTTGGGTTACAGTAGGATCACCTACGATATTTATGGACACTAATCCTTTATTGGGATCACTACATTAATATTCTTGATGTGGTTTGTTTCATGGCTGTGAATTTGCATTATTTCTACAGTTATCTATCACTAATCTACAAGCTTGCATTGACGACATGTTGCAATAACTTTATTTCATCAAGAACCAAATTATTTTGTTTTCGTTTACTATGAAACAAACAAAGCACTTCAAGGTTTCAATAACATTTTGAAGTGACTATTTGATATTTGGCTGATTTGAGCTTTGATAATTTTGTCTATTTCACAGAATTGCATTACAAGTGATTTCATCATCGTGACTGAATCAACAGAAAAGTTGCCCGGTCGTGTGATTACTATGATGAGCTGATTAAACCTTTTATCTTTTCACGAGCTACATTAAACATTTCAGTAATTTTCTGTGTCTCATTTTCGGGTATAAAATGACCCAAAATTCTGCAAAGAAGATCATTCCTAGAGTATTCCTTTAAATTTGAGTTGCAACAAAATTCCAAAATGAAAAACGTTTGCTTAAGTATTCTCCTGGGGATTGCCTTGTCAACTGTACAAGCATCTGTGATTCCTGTGGATCCTGCGACTAATGTGACGACAGGAGGTACGTATTTTGAATGGTATTTTCTGTATACAATTTTCGCTGTAATGCATTTTGTTGAGCATAATATTTTCTTCACAGAGATTGGAATCCGCGGTTACTTCACTGTTTATGCTTCTGTAGGTTCTTAATAAAATATTTACGAGGTTAAAGATTTTATGTGAATTCTGTAAAAATCACTTTCAGGCAACCCACGCTGTAGCTCAACAAAATTGCAGAGATCTTTATGGGGGACGCCTTGCTGTAGTTTTGACCAGTGGACAAAGCCTCGACTTACAAAACTTCATCGCCACACAGAGTACACCCCACAATTTTTACGCTCACCAGTACTGTATATATTCACACCATACTAACTAAGATATAATTTCAGATCCAGGTACCCATTACCGCATCGGAGGAATGAAAATGGGTTCATCATGGATGTGGACTTCAGTTTCGAATCCTTTACCAGTGACTATTCCAGGCTGGAAGCCAGGACAACCTGGCAGTAGTACTGGATGCATGTGTGCCAATGGCATTGGATCAGGCTACGGATGGTATGTTTGCTCATGTAGTAGTTCATATTATTACATTTGTGAGGCTTAGCTCAACCAATAAAGAATTCATTGAAAATTCAAACAAATTTCATTGAATAAAACCCAAATTAATACCCAAAGAATATTTTTCACGTTATTTCTTCCTCTGCAATAAGCTTGTTAATAATTCTCTGTAACAACAAGATTGGATTTTCTATTTGTGAAAATTTTATTTTTGATCCCCATAAAATGTTGTTTCAGATGTCTGGTCAAAAACCTAAAGTGTTCACATATAGCTCCACCTGCCGCTCAAACTAAAACCGCTGAACCGCTCAAGTATTGGATGTTCCAAACTTCTCATTAGGATTAATAAACAGTAGGGTAGGGTTACATGGGATTCTCATTTAAACCGTTGTTACTTTACCACTTCTAATTTGTCCATCATACGAGTGATGGTCTTTATTATCCAACTCCTCTTTATATAGCATTAACATCTTAACCTACTTAACCTGCTTAACTAGTCCTCTCCATAGACACAAGCATCCACATTACATCATCAAAACATCACACCGTGTTCCTTTAGTTCCTCGTCACCCACTTTTTCAAATCGAGGTTTCTGCTTCTTACATTGACATTTCAAGCGATTATTTGTATTCAATTCATGTCAAAGTAAATTTTATGCATTACGGCTAGGTATGTTCCGAAGTAAGGAGTGCAGACTAACTTAAACTAGGAATTTACGTATTATACTGTAGCATACAATACCGATTATGGGAGTGTGAGGACAGTGAGGAATATCTGATGTGTGTAATTAATGTGTAGTGTATAAATATGTGTGCGTCAATTACCTGGGCTTTCAGAGGCTGCTTGATGTAGGTTTTTTTTAATTGTACACCGGATTTTGACGTTCACACTCTAGGTCAGTAAAGATCAGCCTTACGTAATACTGTTAATACTGATTCGCAAGTCCCAATGTTGTAAAACAATGGGATTAACGAATCTCCCACTACCCAACCAGCAGAAAATGAATTTTCATATTATCCAAGAGCCATATCAAATGAAACGCAGTGACCAGACGGTTTCCAGCCTGCTGGTACCAGAGGACAATTACCTATCGGTGGTGGGAGCAGGAGAAGGGACGCATAAACTCCAAAATTATGTGCACACCACGATGTCCTACCCACTCACTCAATTTGCTCGCTTGTATTTCAGTTTTATATTAAACTAAGTATTTAAAATTCTATTTTAATTATGACAAGATTTATGAACTATACGTCTAAATTTTAAAACGTTAATTTGGTTATGTCCCCGGTTACAGGGCACGCTGAAAATTGTATGTGAGCTACATGTTCGTCCGGTAAGCTTACTTGCCAATGGTCAAGTTGCCATGTAACCGGGGACACCCCGAAACCGGTGTTGAAAAATAGCGTGCAGAATTTAAAAACAATTTAATTTTTTTTCGCTATTTTTTTCTCAACACTATGTAAAGGGGAGGTTAAATTATAATTTTTGGTAAACTTACAAAACTCAGTGTACGAAAGAGTTTCAAGGTTGCCCGAAAATCAATATACAGGGTGAGTCTGCTTATTGTACTGCCTATTTGAAATGCAATAGCTCACGAACGGTTCTATGCAAACGCATGAAATTAAGTTTGTTTGGCTCCAAAAGCGTTTAGAAATTATGTGACATATGACTTTCATTCTTTGGGCAGTGAGAAAAACCATACCAGATCAAAGTCTGAAAAATGACCCTAAATGCATCATTTCGTTCTCACATTCAGACCCAAAATGCCCTTAGATACGGCAAGAAATAGGGATTTTATGCAAAGAAGAGAATCTTCGAAAAGTGTGTGTGTTGTGAAGAATTGTTTTGTAGCAGTTTTGTAGTTTTGAATTTTTTTCAGTTTTGCTGTCAGTATGATGTCAATGAGCATATTTGAGTAATTAGTCAAATGTCACATAATTTCTAAACGCAAATTTTGGAGCAAAACAAACTTAATTTCATGCGTTTGCATGAAGCAGTTCCTGAGCTATTACATTTCAAATAGGTAGTACAATGAGCAGGCTCACCCTGTACATTAGCGCCAGCAGGCATGGAAACCATCAGGGTGCTGCAGTTGGGGTGATATGGCTCCAAAGTATTATTGGTTTGCTAATCACAAAGATAAGCTTCATGATTAGAAACAAACCTGCATCAATCTCATTACACAACTTCAGTAGCACTATATTATCAAATATTGCAGCGCAGTTTGGCCACTCTTTCAATATGTTTCAGTTGCATGCTGCTAGTCACAGTGACTGACATTAGTGTTGAATCATGTTCCTCGCTGACTTTCACCTAAGTCCTTTTGGCTGGAAATCATTATTCTTTGTTCTAATTTCCTTTTCACGTACAACTTTGTGTCAAAACTCAAGGTCAGAGGTTATCATAAGTCCTGAATATACCTTAGGATGGGAAATAACTACAGATGGAGAGACAATAATGTTCGATGTCACGGCAGCAACAACTGGATGGGTGGGTCTTGGCATCTCCCGAACAGGAAGTATGGCAAACGCTGACATTTTCATTGGTGGTTTTGATCCAAACAGTCCTGAAATTTTTTACTCCCAGGTGAGAGCAGTACTACCCTTGCCTTGGGTAATACTATTTTGAAGTACACTATTTTGAAACTTTAAAGGTTTTGTTTGTCAAATATAATAGAAAGTAGATAGATTCATTTTTAGTCATAAAATATATATCGAATTTATGTACCAGAAATTGATCTGTAATTAAGTAAATGATGAAAAGTTAAAATTGCAATGCAATATTTGATACCAGGATTACTTTGGAGGAGCAGGAAATGGACAACCAGAAGTTGATACAACAAGAGATTGGTTTCTAAATATGGGAAATGAGAACTCCACACACACAGAGCTGTATTTTGATCGAAAACTTAGTACGGGGGACACGCAAGACATTGAAATTCCGGTGATTTTTCTTGAATCTTTAAATACACATGGACTGAATCAAACTATAAATATTATGGAATTATTGATATTGCAGAACGGAGAAATATTCGTCATTTGGGCATTGGGATCCTCGGACACTATTGGTTATCATAGTGCACGAGGTTACAGGGTTCTGAATTTAAATCCTACAGGAGCAACGACTGGATCCAGCTCCACGCCAACTTCTCCTCTGACAACAACTGGATTTAGCTCTACGCCATTTTCTGCTGTCTCACCGACTGAATCGAGCTCTTTACCAACTTCTCCATCAACAACAAGAGCACACAATTCTTCATGCACAGATCGTGCAAAGCTTTTGACAGTAGTTTGGTTATACATATTTCAGTTTATTCTTACTTCGTTGATAGAACCAAAATGCAAGTAAAATCCGTAATTGCAAATTGAGCGTTGAATTATTTACCAACATACAATTAAATCTCGTAAGAAGTTGCAAATTATATTCTGACTTTCAAGGAATAATTATTAATCGAAAATTTACTTTACGATTCGAGCATCGGAAATTATTTTATAACCTAGAACTAAACCTTAGATCTGTTATCTAGGAGTCGGTGTGAGAAGGGAAGATTGAATGGATGGACGTATGTGCTGAAAGTGTGAATGTAAGCCATTCTAATAGTTTGCCATTTTAACAAAAGACAGTTCAAATTTTCGTATCCAAAACATAAATGAGCGGCTGAATTTCTATACTTTCATTTCGGCATTTCGGGTGGAGCCAACAATCCGATTCTCCACCCCGCAAAGTCCGTTCCGTTGAGTGTTAACTTGGCTGTGTCAATGAACGAGGAGATCCAGTCGATCTCCAGTCCCTTGCATTCCTTCCTCGCGCGGCCATGCGAGTCCCCCGCAGTAGGAAACTGGAGCAAATGGCTCGTCACTCTGAAGTCTGCGGTCACCCAAATGGACAGACTTCGTAGTCCTCGTCACTCCAAAAGAAATCTCAAAGCCCCGTTTGTACAATTCGGCAATTTAAATGCATTTGAATTGCGAAACTGTAATATTTTTCTTCTCCTTTAAGATCTTATTTGTACATTAATGGTTTGTTGCAGAGAGGCGAACACAGAGAGGACGCTCTTTAGATACAACAAACCAATCAAACCAACCGAGAAGAATGAAAAGAAGTCGGAGCGTAAATATTTCCAGGCTCCTGCGAAAATTCCTCCGATTTTTGATGGATCACAGTTGGTTGTGGTTGGGATTTTTCCAAAAGAAGAACAACCCACTGGTGTCGTTATTACGGCTGAATCTCCTGATGGTCCCTCAAAGTTGGAACTGAAGCAATGAAAAACATAAGAGGGCAAACTGTGATCGTTTACGTAATCAAGTTGCCTCATGTCCAACTTTTTTATTATAGCTGGCTGACGAGAGTTGCACAGAAATAAACTCAACTTCGCATTAGGTTCATCTTTACTTAAATATTAATCGTCATGTTCATCAGTTCATAGGTTAATCATTATATAGAGTATAGTTTATATTAACTCCCTATATTATATTTATTTCCCATTTACTGTGTTTCCATATATTAACTGTAACTGTGTTTTACTTTCCTATGTGGACTTATTATTAGAATATGAATTTCATTTAGTGTGTAGAATATTATTAATGCAGACTTAAGATTCTTTATTTATGCAGAATAAAGATTTTGGATGTTCAGAAAGGAAGGGTTCCATTGGGTACTTGATGACACACTTAATGTCTTCTAGTCTTCTACCCTCAAGTGTTATCTTCTGCGTAGCTTTAGTTCACACTATTTTTTATGAGTAGTTGAAGCCCGAGATGTGCTCGAGATGTATTTAATATAAAAAGGCGAAGGGAACTGCTACTCAATAGCATAGTGTCATCCAACCTCTGCTAAGAAACTGATTGCGTCCTGAAAGGGAACTTCAGCTTCATCATTACTGTTGAGTTCTCATAAGAAACTTCAGATTTTTACCCGGTTTATTGTCCGATTTTTTTATATTTTTATTCAAGTTTATTTAGTATTCTCCAGTAGTGTTTTGTTCTTCATAATTAATCCATTAATCCTTCCATTTGGCTATCATAGTTCAGGTATTTAAGGTCTTTTTCCCAATAAAACTCAGTAAACCACTCCGAAATCCATCGTGTTCCTTTCCTATTTAATCTCGTGCTCTCCGCTGATTATTCACCTTCATCCCCGATAGCTAACACTGTAGCTTGGGACCATGCATACCGCTGTCGACAGGCATGCATGGCCACATGCATCTTCACTATATATTATACGCAGGGTTAGTAGGATATATCATGGGGTTAATACAATATCTCATGGGGTTAATAGGATATATCATGGGGTTAATACAATATCTCATGGGGTTAATAGGATATCTCATGGGGTTAATAGGATATATCATGGGGTTAATAGGATATCTCATGGGGT
>JAQGAD010003138.1:0-11120 GCA_034696625.1 Isotomurus palustris
AAACAAAAAAAACGTTGGCACTCCCTGTACAGTTTTTTGGATCCTAATTTTGTGACACTCCTTATATTTTCGCTACCGAAGTTTCTACTGTATTGTTGGTTGTCGTCTCCTAGGAGACGGTCAGCATCTCAAAAATCACTACATTTTAGCTGGGCTTTGGACCAAACCTTATAAGCTCCTTTAAACTGCCTGTACATATGTGCACCTTCTTTTGCGAAGTCCGATAAGAACTCCGGATCTTCGTAAAGAGAATGAGGTATTACACAGGGAAGCTGGAAATGATCTCCGAACAGTACAATACCAATAGATCCAAATGGTTTAATGTTCTTTTTTGCTTGCTGAAGCCGTTTATTTAAATAGTTAAAAAATTGAAGAGAAATAAGACTTTGCTCATTAATAAGCAAGTACTTAAGGTCTCGAACGTTTCGTATCGCTGCAAAAACTTTGCACGTTTTTGCAGCGATTCTGGTGTAAGCTACCACTTGAAACTTTTGCGATCTAAGTGCCAAGAATTCGCAAACTTTTCTCAGAAGTACACTCTTGCCGTGGCCTGCAGAACCGACACAAGAAACTAAAAGACTAGGCCTGCTTTTATCATTGGCCTTCTTCTCGACCTCTGCTTTTATAAATTCATACACTTTTGACTGTGAATTTGTAAGATTGTAATTTGACATTCTCTTGTAAGAACACAAACTCTAAAATATCTCTTGTCTGCATACATGAAAATCCACTCATGAGAATTATGAAGCTGCACACTCGATATTACGAAAGGCCACAATAATATTTTTCAGACAGAGGATTGTACGAGACAAATATTAATTTTGGACAAGGAAAAATGAAAAATTGCATATACTATACTACTAGTGTGTTTCCAAGGAATGTCGAAAAGTTTGTTCAGGGTTTAATCCGACCAGTTTTGGTCCAATTAAGTTCAAATTATGTAATTAACACTAATAGTTCGTGTTGTTGTGTCGATCAAAATTTGAAGGCCCTAGCTTAATGTATCTGCTCGTAGTGAAAAATTTAGTTTTAATGGGGAAGTATTAATTTCTTCAACTGAAATATTGTTAGTTAAATTTCACACATCACCAAATACTGCGTTATTTATGCCATCAGCTTGTTCCTCTTGTGTATGTACCTCATAAAAACAGGTACTCAATCTTCCATATTATCGCTAAGGATCAATCTAGAATGACAAAGTATACTCTTCTTAGACTTCTGTGAGAGTAACTTCGAACGAATATGCACAATTTCTAAGCTTTCACTGCATTCGTTAATCTGGTGGGCATAATTCATGGCGGAGAGACTTGTGTGTCCTTATCAAATGCGTGGGCTTCGAGAATCTGTTTGGTTTAGGTTTTTCACTCTATCAGGGATTTGTATTAATTTTTGTATCATTACAAGGCCAACCACATACTTGCATGCATATTGTTTTTGAAGTTTTGGGCAGTAGCATGTAGATGAAATTCATTGCGATTGTATTCACACTCCAAATTTTAGACCTGGACTTTTTATAAGAATCCAATTTCTTCGAAGATTTGTTGAATATTATTAGGTACTGTCATTCCATCTCCGGAATCTTAATCCCAGCTGATGTTGACGTACTAACGAGGCATTCCACAGAGTCTTGAGTAATAGTTCTGCAACGAATAACTGGAGACTTCTTGATCCATTCATAAACCGAAGAGTAGAGAGTGTCGGTGATTGTTGGCTCATGAGCAAACGGTTTCTTGTCTAGAGTGTTGGGGTTTCGCTCAGTAGACCAGTAGTAAAAACCTACACCAAGCAGATTCTCGAAGCCCAGGTATTTGATTAGGGCATACAAAAGTCTGTCCGCTATGATTTTTTTCACCAGATTAGCGACTACAGCGAAAGCTTTAGAATTGTGCATATTCGTTCGAAAAGACATTTAGATTGTCCCGTAGAAGTCTAAGACAGCTATACCTCGTCATTATAAATTGATAATAAGCAATCATCTTAAAGATTAAGTAACTGTTGTTCTGAGGCACATGTACCAAAGGGCCAATTGATGAAATTGATATCATCTGGTCAAGCATGAGATTTTACTGAAGATTAGGTATTTTAGTTGAAGAAATGAACCGTTACCCATTACAGATTAATGTAACTGCTAGCATACACAATAAGCATGGGCCTTCAAATTTTGATTGACACCACAAAACCTGCTAAGTGTGTTAATTGCTAATTTTGAACTTTGGATCGGTAAAAAACTGGAAGGACTAGACTCTAGAACAAATTTTTGACATTCCTTGGAAACGCACTTAAGTTGCGTTTCTAGGGTCTATGTAGCTGCTGGCGATTTCATTTTGATTTCTGAGAATGCACAATTATAAACCTTTGACCATATGAAAAATTCCGAAGGATAAAAGCACCTCAAAATAAGTTTTGCCAAATTTCCTAAGTCATGAACCAGTTCACCAATAAAGTTTATCGGTCATTGCCAGCATGAATGAATGAAAGAATGCATTCGTGAAAATTCCTCTCCAAAGGCTTAAGCTCTTGCCACAAGTGACTTAATGAATTCAACTTAATTTAATTTCAGATTAATGCAGTGAAATCACTTTTTTAAGAAGTCTGCAAAAATTTCAAGCTCGTAGCTCCTGTAGTTTGAGAGAAATTTAGGACACATCCAGACAGACGGAACGACGGACAGACACACACATTACGTACTCTTATAAGCCCGCTAAAATGGTTCAGGTAAAACAGAAATAAAATACTTAAATTTAGCATACGAAAGAATGGGAAGGGAATGGGATACTTTGCCGCTACCTGGGCTTCCCGAATCTCTTTGAAGTAGAACGAGAGAAGGAGGAGCGTTTTGGAAAGGTCGAACGACGCCATGGAAGGCCCTGGCTAGAGGTACGCTTCTACGCTATAGACGAACGTGGAGGCTTCAAAGATAACGATGAGTCTTCGAAGGATCCGCAGGGGCGGTAGGGAGGGAAGGACGGGTCTGCATAAGAAGCGGGAAAAGTAGAGGAGGACTAGAGTCGTGGCAGTCACACACGTCAATTTCCTCACAATCTACAACGGCCACAGAGAAAGGAAAGGGAGTGTTGCCACCGAGAGACAAGCCTAGAGTTCATCGATGTACAGAAAGGTGCCAACCATCTCCATCACCTGTTAATTAATTCAGAGTTTAGTTGAGCTTACGCAGTGTACAAATAACTTCAGTTAGGTTACGAGATTTCATTTTTCGGTTCTTCCAGCGTCTGTCGCTGTCGCTGCTAACTAACAAACTTCCTCCAACTTATTCTCCCGCCATCAAACCAAATTAAATCCGTGCTTTTAAACCAATTCCAACTCTTAATTCGGCAAGACATCGGCTGAGTAGAAGAAGACTTGACAGTAGTTCTCACAGTGACACACACAAAAACGTCCACGGCTGCGGTAAACCAAAGAAGCCCGCAGAACCCTGCAGTCCATGCTGCGCACGCGCTCCTCACCTGAAACGCCTCAAAACTTCGTCACTTCTCTAAGTCGTAAGCACCTAATTAATTAACACACCTGCTGATTATCAAAGTATTTAAGCCCTTAATTATTTAATTAATTAATTATTTGAGGTTTGTGACAAGGTGGGGATCATCGTGACGCTCTTCATTCTATACGAATGCATCTTGCGGTTGGTGAAACGACTGAATGAGGACAATTCGATCTGTACGCCCCTTTGCCTTTCTGCGCATTCACTCGCGCCTAATTTAAAATTCCCTCCGTTCTTTTCTTCCTTTCAGCCGTTCGAATCTGCGCGGGCGGCGCTCTCCTCTTTCTCCTCCTCACAATCGCAGACATCGTCCTCTCCGTCCTCCTCTACTCCGCACTCTTCAGGGATAGCCAGGCATGAATTAGTTAATTAATTAGCTAATTAATTACTTCATCAACTAATTAATTAACATACGATTTCAGCAGTCGGTGCGTCACCTGCAGGTGACCTAGGGAGTCCTCGTGACCTTCGTTCTCCTCTTCCTCCTCTGCACAATTTTCCTGTGCGTCGGAGGAGGCGAATGTTTCTCCTCCGCCGTCCTCCTCGCATGTTGCATTAAGGAAGTGAAGGACCTTCGTCCGAATCTCACGCATCACACCAAAACTGCCGTCCTCCTCAAGCAACCCGGTTTTCGGACAACCTTCTCCCTCGACGCGTTACGTCGCTAACTACCCAATCGGATACGCAGGAGAAGCCTCAGAAGCTCCTCCCACAACACACCAATAATAACAATTAGACTCCCCTCAACTTATTCGCCCGCCATGATGCTAAATTAAAAGCGCCTTATTGTAAAGCATTCCAGCTCTCAATTTATTTCATACTCCAGTGCAGGTTGAGCAGTTCAGTGTACAAATAACTTAAAGGTTACGAGGCTTCATTCTTCGGTTCTTCGGGTGTCTGTTGTCCATGTGACAGCGGAGGCGGGAGTCTCTGCTTCTCTTAAGCGGGTGTTGTGTAATTGTAGAAGCCTCCAGTTGAGCTGACGAAATTCCGTCTGCTGGGGACCTTCCCTGCACCACCACCACGCGCACCAATCACCCCGAGTAACTCGTCATGAAAATGGAAACGAGGTAGACACTCGAGAGGAGCAACGCGCAACGTCGCGAAAAGAGCGAAGAAGCTGACGCTGGAGATGAAGCGGGGAGCTGGAAGGTCAACAGACCAGGTCAGAGGTCAAAACTGGAAGGTCAAATGTGACTCACCCTGTCAGTGAAGTGGGAGAGAATCGTGTTGATGATTTCGATAAGGAGGACGAGGGCTGCGTTGCGAGCCGATGCGAGGTCGGATTTTTCGGTGTTGAGTGCGCAGGCACAGAGGAGACACGTCAAGGTTGCTAGACGCTTTTCGTCGTTTCCCTACAATAAGCGCAGACACGTCACCTGAGGATAATTAATTAATTAATTAATTAGGCGGCCAGGTGAGTTGCTAATTACGAAGGCGTACCGCTCTGACAACTCCGCAGATTTTGAGTCCTGTTTTCACCGGAATGAGACCACAACACGGGTCACAGGCCACGTTTAATTTGGCGGGAAAACGACAGCAGCGCTTCAGAAACAAGCTGCGCTCTAGCTGCTTTCGAGTGCAGAGTTTCCATGCGAACTGAGGAAGGCCGACGCTTCGAATCTCCCGCCTTCACTCCCTTCGCTCCTCCTCCTCTCACTTCTCTCTCAAGTTCCCGCCAAATTCAAGATGGGCTGTCCGACCTGCGACCCACTGTGTGGGTGTCTCTCCTTAGGCTTCGCCCTCAGAGGCCTCGCCATCATCAAAATGGTAAACATTAATTAATTAATTAATCATTCATGCAGTTAATTGATTAATTACTCAACTGATTAATTTCTTGTGTACAGGTGGTTGTAGCTTTCGGCCTATCTGTTCCACTAATCCGCCTCATGAATCCCGACGTGATGATCCTCTCCCGCCTTTTCGGTAACTCCTCCTCCTCCTTCCCTCCGTTTACTTCCACGTGACTCACTCGTGACTTCCTTCTCGTTTGCAGCCTCCAGATTCGCCCTCCCCTTCTGCGTCCTCGTCCTCCTCTTCGAAATCGCCCACTTCGTTCTCTGCGTCGTCATCCTCAGTATCCTCAATCGTGTGAGTTGACCTTAATTGCCCCTCAACTTTACTTTGACGTATTTTGACCTTACTGCTGGCCTGTTGACCTTTGCAGCCGCCGTACAGGAGACTCCTCCTTCCAATTTTTGTGATGAGCGTCCTCAACATTCTCTACGGCGCTGCTCTCGTGGTCGTGTGTGTTGACCTTAAGGAAGCGCAGGTGGCCCTCATTGTCCACTTCGCTCTCTCCGCACTTCTCGCGTTGGCCATGGGCCTTGTCACGTGGGGCCTCCTGAGACGCGACAAGAAGACGGCGGGAGTTCTTGGTGCGGGAAATCCCCAAGTGCCCTTCAATCCGACTGCGTACGACGCATACGGAGCTCCTGTTTACGGCCAGCCCTCTCAGACTCACAGTTATAATTACGTGGTGGTGTCTTCTGCTGGGGGCGTGGCTTCTCCTCCTCAGGCGGCACAACAGGCAGAGAAAGGAGGAGGAGGAGGAGGAGCTAAGGAACAACTTTAAACAGCCTAAATTCTCGTCTTTTAATGACAAGTGCGAATAAAATACGATTTTTTACTGGACAGAACTGAAAAGTTTTTTTTAAATTTTACTTTTGATTTGGCTTCTTCTCCTAAACACCATCACACATCATGTCACCCTAAATAAGCCGCCTATCATTATTCCACATGATGAATGTTGTGAATTTGACGTGGTGTTTTTTGGATTACCAAATAAATCAAATTAATTGGTCTCATTTCAATTGTACGCAAGGATGCTTGTCGCTGAAATCTTTACATCTTAAGAAGTTGGAAAAATCCTTTAAGTGATCCCGGGATTTGTTGAAAAGTATTTATTAATTTATATTTCAAAACTTTTACAGTTTAATTGCATTTTTCTTAAATACGGATATTAGTCAAATAAGTTTCTCTCCATAATTGTTTAATTGCAATAAATACATTAAATCCGTTAATTTATCCCATCAGTCTGAATCCAATCTGCTAAAATTCCATAAAACAGCAGAGTAAGGAGCTACTGAGTAATTGACTATTGCTATCTCAATAATCTCAAATATTTTCATGAAACTGCAATAAATTTTTATGTCCATTAAGAGACATCAGTAAATTCTGAAAATATATTGAGTGAGATTGATGGCACACACGATAGAACAGAATGTATTTTAATAATTTAGTAAACAGCCTACTTAATTTAACGATTCTACGAATACAATTAATCACGATTTATTAACGTAGAATTTATTGGCTCCGTTTGTGTTGCTTATTGTTCAAAGTAACAATTAAAAACAAGTCTGCAGATGTGCAAACTAATAAACAACCTTACAGTTGCGATTCCCAACAATATTACAATTTAATGAGGTTTCTTCGAATTCACCATTAATTTACGTGTTGTCTAATTGGTGCCGAATTTTTATTAATTGTTTCTCGTGAAAAAATCTGTTTTGCCAATAAAATTAACCAAGGGTGTCAAATAAATCAGATAAATGGGAGTTTTGATCGTGTATAAAAAGGTACGCAGGAGCAGCAGAGTGATCATCAGTTCCAACAGTTCGAACAACTACAACCACAACTCCAACCTACAGGACTTCAACTTCAAAACATGAATTTCAAACTTCTCTTCATCTTCGCTCTGGTTGCAACAATGGCCTCCATTGGAGCACAAGCCGTAAGCTATCTAAATTTGATCTCTTCTTCATTCGATACTTTGATCAATTTCAACAATTGATTGAACTCTGTTTGTATTTGCAGTGCAACGATTTTGACGAGCCTTGTGAAGGAGATGGTAACGATCAAGGCAGCTGCTGTGAAGGATTTGTCTGCTACAAGGCCAAGTCCTGGTATGCACAAGGGCGTTGCTGTAAGTCTATTTAAATTCTACGTTTCTTAAATCGGATTTATGTCTGCATAATGAGGGAAATTGTGATTGAATATTTTTGGTTCATTTCAGATTTCCCTCAATAAGCTGGTGCCTTTCCTCTTCTCCCTCGGCAGTCCATCCTTTCTGGAAATGAAACTTTATTTTGATAGAATTTAAAGAAGGTGTTAATTCGAATCGAATAAAATTATTTGCTGCAAAGTGACCTTCAGATTTTGAGTGACATTCTGCATGTGTGCTCCCAAAACTAATTTTGCATTTTGGCTTCGAGCGCAGCCCTCATATTTTATAAACTTGAGCAGATATAAGACAGCATTTAATTATTCACGACCCAATCATGAACCCAGCGTAAGAATTTCTATTGTGGGTGTGACTGCGAAAGGAAATAAGCGGAGTCAAGTTCACTTCCCACCCAAATGGATGCACCATCACGATCTCAATACTTCCAGTTGTATGCCACTATGTATTTCTGTGGGACTTTAGGACATCAGGACAGATGTCTCTCCTATTCTATTCATTGTCTTTGTGTTCCAATAAATAGAGTAACTTCCTATTTGCTAGTTTCGTCTTACAGACTTATGAAGTTATGGATAATACTTGTAAACATTAGAAGTGACTTAACACGTTCCTGTAAAACTCACACTACCACACGCATTCATTGTTGCCATATTGACCAAACAACTATTCCAAACTGAAAGCTTGAAGTTAAATGACTGTAGGTGACGAAATCCTGCATTTAGTGAGGCAACTGTTTTACGAAAATTCTTTCATGAGAAGTTTTGTACATTATCCAATTCATAAAATTTGTCTCAATAAACACTGTTAAGATTACGTGATGCAAAAGAAGTTCAAAAGAGTAAGCTGAAGATGTTAAAGTCATACTGGCATAAAGCTTTAATACACTTAACAATTGATAAGAAAACTTTAACACATATTCAAAATATTTTAGGTTAATCACACTTCACACGCAGGATTGAGTTTGAAGAGCTTGCTAACAAGTTTGGCTGATACTACGTAACATAATTACACCGCAAACTGCAATTAATCACTTAAAGTATAATACTGATCACTATCTGGTAGGAAATCGCTATTTGCTCAGTTGTGGTTACAATTTTGTACTAATAAGTGCGCACTAAGTCCTAACGTGTGCACAATTGTGTACAATTATTCAACAACTTGCATTTACGCTTCAGCCTGTAGACGAATCCTGTAAGTCATAAAAATATTCTTGAATGCAAATCTAATCTGCACATTGTCGTCTTTGCATTAAATATTTTGGTGAAAATTCAGATTCGATTCCAACATTTTTGGTAGCGTACAACTTTTCAAACGGGTTTACCATTTTCATGCTTACCGAGTTTAAATTTTAATAAAGTGTAAAATTTTTCCATGATATTTAAAAGACTTTTCCTATTGACAAGATATTTTTGAAAACAGTTGTCTACAATTGAAATCAAAACTCATATTCCCTGCAATAAACTGGAATTAAGGACTTTAAAACTGAATCGTAATTTCTGTATTTCTGCTTTTGCGATTGTAATTTTCTTCTCTTGTTTCCAATAGGGTTTATTAAGACAATTTTTCCATGATATTTAAAAGACTTTTTATATTGACCAGATGTTTTTGAAAACAGTTGTCTACAATTGAAATCAAAACTCATATTCCCTGTATTAAACTGGAATTAAGGACTTTAAAACTGAATCGTAATTTCTGTATTTCTGCTTGAGCGATTGTAATTTTCTTCTCTTGTTTCCAATAGAGTTTATTAAGACAATTTTTCCATGATGTTTAAAAGACTTTTTATATTGACCAGATGTTTTTGAAAACAGTTGCCTACAATTGAAATCAAAACTCATATTCCCTGTAATAAACTGGAATTAAGGACTTTAAAACGTTTAAATCTCGTGTTGGTAGCTTCTATTACTTTAGGCACTCAACACTTACTCCTACCAGCACATTAACAAGAAAGATCGTAATATGTATTACGATTCTTAACCTACCTAAATTCTCGTTGAATTTTAAGGAGGCACTATGGTCCAGTGGTAAAGAATTCCTTTTTGCCCCAGGCGACCTGGAGTTCGATTCAATCATGCTGTGAATTATTTTTGCTTAACCGTAAGCTATTTTTTAAAACAAACTTTCATTCCTGGGGCTAAAAATGAGTTTTTTGTGATCGTTAAAACATCCACACCGAACACAAATGTGCAAAAAACAAAGCAAAAAGTAATATGCAGTATGATGGAATCGAACTCCAGGTCGCCGGTGGCAAAAAGGAATTCTTTACCACTGGACCATAGTGCCTCCTTAAAATATGATGAGAATTTAGGTAGGTTAAGAATCGTAATACATATTACGATATTTCTCGTTAATGTGCGGGTAGGAGTAACTCCATGAACAAAACAATCGTTGACTCAACAATAAACGCGATTCTTTTGTTTTAGTGCACTTCAAATGAAACAGCAAGCAATTGATTCATTTTAATTACTTATTTTAAAATCATCTGTGTCTCTGATATTCTAGTATACGTGAATTCGATTTGACATTTTGAAGGTGGTTTATTTCTCTTTTTATTTGAATCATATACTCAAGCTTATTCCTAAAAATCCAATAGTGATGGAAAATTATTACAAACAAAACGAAAATAATTGGGCTACCTCTAAACGAGATTTCTAAGTTTTGAAGTCGCCTGATAACTGACGTATAATTCTGCAGCTTAATTCTTTAATTCCCAGAAACCTACACTTTACTTTGAATGGTCCAGTTGTAGTAGTTATAAGACATCAAATTTACATTACTGATAAGCCCTCTTAAACCACTTGTCTGAATAAATATATGAATTTGCTGGTTACTTATCCGTAGATTTAAATAGCCATCAACAAATGCAAACGGACGTTTTATTGGATATCAGAATACGTCATTTCCCAAAATCCTAGAATGTTGCTATCTTCAGATATTTGTGGGACAGCGACACAGTTACTCGACACCCAAATTTTGTGAATTTATCTACGGTATTTTCTAAATATATAAGGACCGTTTAACGTTAATCTAGTTATAAGATGTGATCCCAAGATTAATCCCCAAGTCACAATTCCTGAAATGAAAAAATGTTTCCTGTCTTGTACTAAAGTTTCATGTAATTTTCCGTGACATTACACATGTTGGGATCCCTAACTGCAGACATCTTTAGATCATTGCGCATATTTTGACGTTGCACAGTCCCACCAATTTAAATTTATGAGTCTCATTTTAAAACATGAGTGTGTCCACTTTATTTTAACAGGGATGCGTAAGTTAACCTGAAGGAAAGTTACAATAACAGCAGATTTATAAGCTTGAGATTTAAAATTTCTGAATTTGAAATTAAGAATAAATAGGTACCTTTCAGCTCAAATCACTTGTAGAGATAGATTTCCCTTCTGCTGGGAGTGAGGAGCCTCTGAGCTCAAAATCAAAACTATCTCCTCGATTAGCTAGTAAACTAACCGATTAATTCTTCAGGTTCGGATGGTTTTTAATTGAG
Source organism: Isotomurus palustris (assembly GCA_034696625.1). NCBI lineage: Eukaryota > Metazoa > Arthropoda > Collembola > Entomobryomorpha > Isotomidae > Isotomurus > Isotomurus palustris. The sequence continues at coordinate 10,963 of JAQGAD010003138.1, forward strand.
GAAGGACTTGATGAAAATGAAATGCACGGGCAACGAAAGATGAGTTTATGTCAAATAGAAACTAGTTTAGGGTTTTATTTCAGAAAGAAAGAGATTTGTCTCCGTGAGGAGAAAAGAAAGAAAACTTCCTCCTGAGGGAGTGTGAAAGTGGGAGGAGT
>JAQGAD010003139.1:0-11111 GCA_034696625.1 Isotomurus palustris
TTAGGTATTTATCTCCCATTGTTTCTGGCTCATCGTTATTTAACACTAATTAGTTCGGAGAATTAATTAGTTAGACTCTTACGATTAGAACTTCAATGTTGATATTTAGAAATATTACTGAACTTATAGATTCTTTTTTCAAGTTTGGTTTATATGCATGAAACGAGTTAATTCAACAATTCACATCGAATGCTCAAGTAGGGAGATAAAGATCAAGTCCCAAGTAAGTAGTAAAAATATTTGTCCAAGGTTTCCGGATGTGAGTTTGGGGCAACGATTGATGTTTATGATACAGTTATACTAGAGTTGTGGTCTAGTTTAATGTGATTTGATTTCAATAACGGGCCACACGGAATAAGGAGAAGGCAATTTGTACGTGAATGTTATTAGAAGTTTATTCCTTGCCAAATGGTAAAATGACAAAGATCACGGAAACAATAAGTCGATTGGACTCAAACGGTGGAAATGAACGGAGGAAGGCTGATAATTGTTCCCGTTGAGTTCAGAGAGAAAGCCTCGAGCTTTCTCCAAAGTAAAAATAACGATTCCTCCGTTGTAAGCCGGAAATATGCAATAGTTCAGCTGATTAGGGTAAAATTGTAGGTCAAGAGTTGGCGAATAGAAAAGGAAACGGCCACTTCTCACGACAAGTGGATGGTGGCTGGAAAAGGTCAAGGTGGTCTTTCGTTTATGCCTTCCTCGTGTTTCTTTAATTTGTAACTTTCTCCCTTTAGGAATGATTTATGGAGTTACATGCAATTGTATTGATAAGAGAATGCGTTTAGAGGTTTAGACGTTTAGAGTTTAGACTGCATCGGACTGGGAGTTGGATTTCCCAGTTTTTATCGACAATTAAATTACATTTTATTTAAGCCTTTTATGCACCAAGGCCAACGGAGTGAACGGAGGAATATACTTTTTGAAGGACATTTGATTCGAGAATGGAGGCTGCGAAAACTGAATGCAGTTGTTGGGGAGAAAGTAGCGTGGTGGAATGTGATAAGCAAGAAAGAATAAATAGAAAGAGGGGGGAATTGTAGACATGAATACTTTCATAGGGTATTTAAGAGCAAAAATCTTTGCGAACATGTGGAGCGGATTGTGTAGGACGAAAGATTGGACTGTTTGGCAGGATAGACTTTCATTTTAAGAGAGAACACTAAAAGTGGATTGGGTTGTGCATGCTGGCTGAGTAAATCCGGTAGTTTGCAGTAGAACCTGATTCAGGAAGTAGGAAATTGTACATGGTAGTTCAGTGTTGCTGGGTGCAGAAGAGTGTATACTTGTAGTTAGGAGTGAATGAAGGAACCTGTACTTGTGTTTGTGTGGAGAAAGAGAAGGAATTAATTTAAAATGTATCTTTTAAGACAGAGCGGAGAGGAATGGTGGGGGAATGGAGGGAAAGTGTAGCCTGAGATTTAATCCTTTTTTCATGTCATGAAAGACAAAAGTCATTTTAGTTTGGGACGGAAGAATGAGTGGAGCGAAAGTAAAGACGAGAGTGACAGGACATAAAAGACTCGTTTCGTGTAATCAACTCCCGTATTGGTTAGTGACGAAGAAAGTCGGATTTAGACCTTAAGACTGAAATTGTCTCTTTCTGAGAAACGAAGAGAAAAATGGAGTAAACCCACCAACAAACGGTCTAGATTTCCCCCGTTGATACTAATAGACATAAGCTATAAGCTAAATAGGGACCGGACGCAGCATCTCTTCGGAAGATATTCCACAAAGTACCTTAGGGTGGGTACAAAGTACAAAACCTCAGTGTAGAAATGCACACACACACATCCGTCCGAGTAAGTACAAGTCTTCAATCGTGTTCCTCATTCGTATGAGAGAGAAAGAAAGAATGCAAAAACAGATTGGGATAATGGACTTCTGTCTGTAATCCCGAGGCAGTGTGGATTGTGGAATATAGTGCAATCTGTGTGACTTTGTGTGTGTGTGTGTGGATTCCACAGAGTCGCTTTCACTTTGGCTTAAGAAATGACTTTGCTTTTGTAGGATACGATCACTATAACTTGTGGAGACTATTTTTTGTCCCTTTTTCCTTCCCAATTAGTTTCTCAATAAAATTAAACCAATGTGAAAGCTTTACGTGCTACCACAGGCTCAGAATCTACGGTCCACAGTTGACAGTCTACATAAGAAATAGAGTGAAAGAAAGTGTATTTGTTTCGTACTGCGTGGCTGTTTAAATTGGTTTTTATGGTGCGCAGAAACTCGTAAATTAGTCTGATTTTATCTTTTTACGGATTTCACGATGAACTTGCACGTAATAGATTGCCTTAGGAGGTGCTTAAGCAAATGCACACATAAGGAAATGCATACAATCTTGTTTCCGTTTCTTTTTAAGTGTTTGTGTGTGTGTGTGTGATTTTGCATGCATGCTGTTCATATAAGCTTATTATAGGAGTTGAGATTCATCTTACCACGATTTGTGTTTCTTGGATGGAGAGAATTAAGTCCATGGAGGAGCCTCCAATTACAACCTAACGAGTCCACACAAAAAAGATTGAGTTTAGCAATTAGAAGTTAATTTGTGGGTAATTTTGTGACAACGCTTACGGGTTGGTTGTGACTTCTCCACTCTGCGTGATTTTTATGGGTCACCGTGTGTTTCTCAGAATGATTGGAATTGCCCTGTGGATCTGAATTGCTCAGAGAATCAATAAATCTCGTGTAAGCTTCGTCCTGAGGGAAAAAAGTCGGGGAAGAAAGTTTCTCCTCATCGGCAGGTGTATTAACAACGACGTTCTTATTCTCAGGTAACAGTGGAGAAAGTTTTTCCTGATCATCTGACGGATTGAGTGGTCGAGAAAAACTCATCTGCCCGGCATTCTGGGAAGAACTTCTTCCCTCGGCTCCTCCACTCTTCCATGTCACTGTATTACAAGAGAAGCGATTGAAAAGTCTGTGCTAACTTTGAGATGTACTACTTACTCCTCTCATCCATTCCTTTGCAATGGAAATTTCACACATTTAGAATTTTAAATGTCTATAAATCCCTCTTCCCATCGAGCAAGAGTATTTCAAGTTTTGCTAATGCCGAAGAAAGTTTGTACTTAGGAGGTCTACGAATAAATCAAGGTAATTTCGAAAGCCATAGGATCTACATAATGTGCATATTTATTCCTTCTTTGCTCAGCTGTACACAAGGAAATGGATGGAGAGTTGAGAAGACGTTTGGCCTCTTTGCTTGTCATCAACTTATTCGTGAAGGAAACTGGAGTTTTTTGTTGTTAAAATGTAGAGTGGAAAATGAAGATACAGAGTATACAGACGCCTTGCAATATCATCTAAAGAGGTTCTGAGAAAGACACGAGAGAAAGAGAGACAGAGTTTTGGTAGAAGAATTCGGAGATGTGTTTGTCATGAGGATCTGGTGGAGGTGGAAGGATGGAAGTCCGGAGAAAGTTAAGTACCTGGCGATGTCGATGGAGGTGGATGTAGTTGAGTGTAGTTGGATTTCCTCAATGTGGCCAGTTGGATTGCAATTTGTGTCGCAACTCGAACATTATTGTGAATGAGATATTTATTAGCTACTAAGGAGTCACCAGCCGTTAGTCGATTTATTTCGGCGAGGAGAAAGGGAGTGATGTCTCTTCCGTGAACGTCGCTGTGCTTTGCTTTCTCCAGCGCTTCTTTTATAGCCTCTTCCACCACTTGACCTGCTGCCTCGTGTTCCTGTGGGATTCATATATGAATATAAAAAAGACCTTGAGAATCTCTTCGAAAAAAGTTCATCTTTTATAAATTCTAAAGTAAGTTTGGGAATTAAGGTACTAAGGAACGCAGGAAGTTAGTTCGCAGTTGTGAGTCTTTCTACCTGGATACCTGGAAAACACACACACACCACATATATATATATATGTATATATATACAAATTCAGTACAAAGTTAAAGTACTGAAAATGCAGTAGCAGTTCTTTTTTAGGACAGAGCAAAGTTTGATGGGAATTTAGTAAGTCGAACACGAGTAGTTGGGGAAAGAAGCGTGAAAGAAAGTAGTAAAAATGTTGGTAGGAAAGCTGGTGGGATTGAAGAGGACAGCAAAGACCACGAAGACCAGGAGAGCTCCTCACTCTGGGGACATTTAGATGCACATCGGAATCCGTTTATCTCCATTTTAAGTTTAACCAGAGGACTCGTCGTACATTCGGAGGGTTTAGTTTTGAGAGCCAAGAGATTGCATAAGACGATAGTGTCATATAAAAGTGTCGTTGTCGTCCTTGAAGGATCTCTCATGTTCCTAACACTCTCTCATACAGTCAGTCATGGCTAATTTATTTTTTCTCTATCTCTCTACATAATCTCGATCCCCTCCGTATTCATTGGGAGGAGAAAGTTGCCAAATTTTTTATCCACTACCCTTCTGCACTTGTTTATTGGAGAGATATTACATATGCTAAATCGCCTAATACAGAACAGAGCTACTCACTCTCTCTCGGTTCTTTCTGCCAAACAGAGTTTTTGCCCGTTTTAGTTACTACTTCAATATTTCATCAAAGGGGAAAGATACGCCTGGAGAAAGAGATTCGGGGAAGGATGAGGCAAGAGAAAGTTATGTTTCTGTCAGTCATGAAATTTGCTTAAGAATTATAGAAGTCAGTGTGTGTATATATTATTATGTATCACGAGGAGAGGATCAAGATTATATTATAGGAAACTTATTGAAGCTAGACAAAAAAGAAGAGAAATTCCAGTATAATTGAAGAAGACAGTTGAAAGTCAAAAACCGTTTCATTCTGTTAAAATGAAAATGTCAGAGAGGATATGTGTGAGACTGTGAAAGACTAGTTTGGTTTATGTGTGTGTGGATTCACACAAGAGAAAGCACAGAGGAAGATGCGCTATAAATCATGAATGCAAATTCATGCATGGAGAAGGGGAAAAAATGAAGACACTTCTATAATTCGGTTCATTGAGGACTCATAAAGCGATTCATGACGTGGGTGCATTGCCAAGTTAACTTTTCGCATGCCAAGCGACAATAGGCGATTCTTCTTTGGTTCGTGGAAGGTTGAGTGAGTGAGCTAGTGAATCTCTACGAGGAATTTAAGGGAGTTCACTTAATTGTGGAAGAGGGGAGATACGAGAGGAAAGACGTGCAAAGCTGAAAGCAGTAAAAGTGGAGCTGGCTATGACTCAACTTGACTGGGTGCCGAGGATGATGAGCCTATTCAATTTGAGATTAGACAATGAAGTAAAAAGGTGGTTTGTGTGTGTTGTATAAAGAGAGCAAGTTGCAGTTGCACAAGGAGAAAGTAGTTTGAAGAGAGAAAGCAATTTGTGGGTAACATCTGGAAGGACGACCATCGGACGAAAGGAGGTAGCTCGTTACCTTTGGGATGGGGACTGCAATGAGAATTCCAGAGTCAAGTCCGAAATTTATCGACGAATTAACGAGATGAGCGGCCTGGAGCTCATCAGGAAGAGAATAAGGAGCTGAAAATTGGCTTTCAGCTGTGAAAAATGATGGAAATTTAACCCTGCCAATTTCCCCGGATTTAGTTTGCTCATCCTGGTGGATTTTGGCTTCATCACGATCGCTAGTGTTCGTAGTATCATCATCGTCAACATTATTATTCTTTCTCACGGTCGCATTTCTCGTGTCTTGTTTTTGTTGCTCCGCTTTGTTTTCCTCGAGGACCACGACACAAACTCCTTCTGTCTCCTGTCGGTAGTCAAAACATGTTTGGGGTGTTTCTTTAATAATAAGCTGGAGAAAGTTATTCGTATGCATGAGTTTGGGTGTGATTGTTGGATGAGGGAGAAAGCACTGCATGTCTAATGGAGAAAGTGAATTTGTTTGGAAGGGAAAAACCTCTATCCTTGTGAATGTTGTGAACTTGAGGGATTTACTAAGGATCTTATTGCGAAGGAGGAGTTAAGGATAAGAAGGTGGAGTAGCTCATATTCGGACTCGTCGTCACGACTCATTAAGCGACAAATCCTTTAATAAAAGCAACCATCCGTGTTTGATGACTTACAAGGTACTCGAGGGTCTTTCCAATATCTAGAATTGACTTGACACCGGCAGAAACTACGGTAATGGGATTTCGACCAAGTTCTTTAAGGTCAGCGCTGATGTCGAAACTTGTCTCTGCCCCGCGATGCACCCCACCAATCCCTCCTGTCATCACCAGAGAGAAATTAACATGTTTAATTTTCATTCATTTTCGTTCGAGAGGCATTTCACGTTGATGCCGCAAGCTAGTTGGGAGTTTGAGGAATCTGAGGTGGATTTAAATTATTGTTGCACTGCAGGAGAAAGTCAGGAGAAAGTCAATCTGCCGTTTCGTCCTGTAGTTTTAGTAAGTCGGAGTGTCGTGGCTGTGGCAGGAAGGGAGTAACTCACAGCGGGTGTGAACCTTTCAGATTTGAGGGAATAGACGGGTAATCACCAGTAAGTATGACTTACCCGTGGCAAATATATGAATTCCGGATTTAACTGCTCCAACTATTGTTCCTGACACTGTCGTTCCTCCGTCAAGCTTCTAAAGACGAGAGTTAATACACGGGCATTTGTATTCATTAGCATGTGCATTTTTCGAGGGAATTCGGGGATTAGTTTTTATAGGAGTGTGCAAATTTTTTGTCTGTCCTCCTACGGAACTTTGGAAATAGCATCGAATTTGCTGTGGGATCTGAGTGACTGTGTGGATGATCGACTGTCTTTTTATCCTTGCGTTGATTGAATACATTTACGATGGAAAGAGACATGTGACAAGACTCTCACCTGCGAAAGGGCATAGGGTAAATCTCTCCTGGAAACTTTCACTGTGGAACTCCTCTTTCCAGTTGATGTTGGATTGGGTTGTCCTAAGTGTTCGATCTCTTCGTCAGATAATCCTACGGTCAGGTTTCCCCTGATAACTCCAACTGTAGCAGGTACAGCTCCCTGAGCAATAAATAATGTAGACACAAACATAAGGTTATTTTAGATCAGAGAGTGTGCTGCAGGATTTGATTCTCTGTAGAGTTTATAGGGAGAAATATGCTGTAAACTATTCTATAAACCAGAGAGGAGCAATAATTTGTGTCAAAATGAGTGAATTACTGAGCTGGGAAAATGACCCTACACAACAAAATGCATTTTTCTCACGTACTACTGTTCAGTGTGGAAGATAATCCGGTGCATCGAGACTGGTTACTTTTAGTTAGAATTTGTATGGAGTGTTAGTGTAAATATATATCGGTTTCTAGACTAGCAACATTTCGATAAAGTACGAAATAACCGTAATGCTTTTACCATGTCGTTGGTTTCACACCCGAAAGTACATAAAATTTCCAATCCATTTCATTTTATGAGTTCAAATGGAAGAGTAAAGGGAGTGTGCTTTCTCGTAGCAATTTACACAGTTAGCGGAATGCACGATGCTTCTTTTGAGCTTCGAATGTTCAAAATCAAATACTGTCTGTACGTAAGACTTTGGACCTAAGTGTCCGTGTCTTTTCACCTTTCCACTCGAACTCATTTTAGTGGCACAAGTGATGCAGCCTGTGAGTGGGATGAGTTTTTTTAGTTTATTTATAATTTAATCAGAGGAGTCAGTGTGTATTATTCCTATATCTATTCTGTATAGGCTGCATAGAATGTTTAGTCTACAACCTACCTGAGGAGTTTGGAAAGAAGTACGTGAAAAAATCGATTGGCGATGGGAAACGCGTGTAGGTTTGGTTAGAGGTTCGATCTATCATTTATCGTTTGACGATGGAATGTGAGGCATAAAAAGTAGAAAGAAAATTCAGAGAAATAGGAGACCTTTTGTCTAATGATGGTTTGGAGATGGAAGGCAGTCTCAATATTGTGAGGGTACGGCATGCCATGAGTAATAATAGCAGACTCAAGTGCAACGACAGGGAGACCCAGTCGCACAGCTTCAATTATCTCCTGCGATATTCGGAATCCGGGGAAAGCTGCTGAGTTAAAATTCCTCCTCGTCGTGAAGTCAGCAGAATGGGTTGATAAAGAGAAAAATGTCCTTTCTCCAGTAGTCCTTGACATTTTTGAATTCCTCCTGTCTACCGATCGCAATCCTGCTCCTACTATTTCGAAATTCCATATCGATGAGAGGATTTTACGAGGTTTCCAAGCACCGTGTGAATTCTGAGTAATTCTGCTGCTGGACGTGGTGCTCATGTAATGGCTTTGGATCTTGGGACTTTTGCTGGTTCCGTGTTGGTTAAAGGGATCTTCCTTTGGTTGTTGGAACAGGATGGTTTCTGGTACTGCTGGCGCTGCTGGAAGTCCAATGTAGGTAGAGTTTGGATGTGAGAATCCCAAAGTAGTAGTAGGACGGAGTAAGCTGAAGAATTTCTTCATTTTACTTGGACAATGTATGTAACGTCCTTGTTTAACTGACCGAGAAATTAATATTTCCCTCATGGTTGGAAAAAAGAGATTTGTTCTTCGTGAGCGTTTAGAGTGAAATTGATTTCCTGGAAAACAAGAACAGGAGCAGTGTGAGTTTGAGCTTAATTTCCATTGTGTGATGGACAGTTAGTTATTAGTTGTTAAGATATTGAGAGACTTCATGTGCTGGCTGAGAGTGTAGGAAGAGAGAGGAAATGAGAAATTCCATTTGTTGAATGGATGATCGTTCAATGTCAAGATTTAGTGAATGGTTGGTGGAATTAGAGAGTTCTCTAGTAACAGTTTTAGAGACGGATGATGGCATGATGCGTCATAAGTAAAATGGCCTTGTTTGTTTAATCCGTCAATGAGTATTCCAGTCAGCCTTTATTGGAAGAAGAAGAAAAGGTTAAAAGAAAGGGATACTTCGGAGTTCTTTGAAGCTGGTGGATATTTGACTGTTAGTTACACAGGAGACAGGAGAAGTGTAGCTTAAGAAAGGAAAATCGGTGAGGCAGATCAAACAGAATTAAAAGGTCACAAGTGAAAAGGAAAGTGACGAGAGTAGAAAAAGGTGATGGTGTTGGTGATTGGCGATGAATTGCGAAAGTCGCTGTGAAGGGAAATTACTTCTTGATTGCAATTACAAAACAATCTACTCTATAAGTTTAGAATTTTACATGCTGCAAAATGACTGCAACCTTTGGTGTTTGGTGCAGCAGTCTTGAGCAGAATCAAAATCTCCTTCACACACATCAATTGATCAATTATTAATGAAAGTTCATCTGGTTGACGTTATTGCTTATTGCATTTCGTGTGTGGATGGTGGAGTTATCTAATGTTTTCTGACACTTTGTGCATGACTATGTGTGTGGTAGTAGTATTAGGTTGGAAAGTGAGTGTGAGATGAGGGATGGAAGAAGGAGAAAGTCGGTGTGGAAGTGAAAGTGTTGAAGTATGAAGTAGTTGGTAGTTCTAATAATAATGTATAACTCGATAGAACTTGATGGAACTGGAAGACACACTCAAGGATGTTGGTTGCATGTGGTGAAGAACTACTTTTAGTCAAAGCTGGTAGGTAGGAAGAGAGGAGAGGGATGAAAGGTAAAAATGGATGAATGGTTTTGTATCAAATACGGGAGACGGGAGAGGAATCAAATTTCATATCACGACGTAGAGATGAGATAGGGAGAGTGGTTGTGGTTTTGGGAATGGCACTTGAGAAGGGTTACCTTAAGATATATATCCGAGAGTAGTGAGACAGTGAGAGAACCCTTATTCCATTGTCAGCAATACTTAAGTACGTGATTTAACACTATAGACGGATGAAGAGAGAAGAAGTCTTTGGTTGGGGAGATGAGAGAGGTTGGAGAAATGTATGAGGAACCTGAAAGAGAGAGAGACATACATCCCTTACGCTCATTGGGTTCATGTGTGTGGTTGTTACATGATTCTCGAGCTGCTTGGGGACACAAAAGGAGAAAGCTGTCAGTGGAAAGGATATAGATTTTATGACGGAGACATTAAAGACGTGTGTAGGGAGAAGGAAGTGGAAAGTGATGGGAAGGAATGATATGATGATCACATCAAAAGGAGTTTCATTTATCTCTCTTATTTTACTGGGGAAGTGATGTGTGTCTGTGTGTGCTTGCTTTCTTTTGTAAGATTTCTCTCGTAATCACCTCATCAGCTTGAATTTCACGATCCGGTGGTGAATCCGAGGAGCTAATCATACAAATAACTGCGAGGATTACGAATGAATGATGGGAGCTTGGACTACCACTCAGTCGACCGTGAGACATGATGATACTGCTTTGTGGGATTCGAGTAATGAGAAATGAGATTGAGGAGCCATATTGTAGTCTTTGCGGGTGTTAGAGTGACCACCATTAGAGTGATAACTCATGTGAAATGTCCTTTGAACTTAGGATACATGGGATCTGGAGCAGTTCTTTTAAAACTTGATGATTTGTGGGGAATTGCGAACAGATTGTTGGAGAGTACAGCAGAAGGCGAAAGTTGAAAGTGATGCGTTTGGAGTGCGAGAGAAAGTGGAGAAAGCTGAAGTTTTGGGAAGTTTTTTGGTGAAGAGATATGCGTGGGTTTATTATTGGAACTTATTTTACACAGAAATGGATGGAAATGGAAATTTTAATGGGAATTTTAGAACTGATGTCGGGCTTACCTGTCACCGTATTTTGAATTGATTAGGAGGGTTATTTAACTGTATACCTCGTGAAGCTAGCCTCGTGCTCGTGTTATTTCATCACGTGGATTATCAGCCTTTTGATATTTATATTGGAACTAATGACAGGATATAATTATATTTTGTGTTTATGTTTTTACTCTAGATAATAGGAATTTTTAGCGCACTGCACTACAAGCAAAATATCACAATTCACGGAACTGGTAACAAGGAAAGTCACCGATGCTCAGTATGAAAATACAAAATAAAAACTTTGAATACTTTCTCCGAATTTTCTATTTACTTCAATTCGATGGTAAAGTAGCAAGGGAAATGTGTAGCGTATGAGGAGAGCCATATAATTATAATATGAAGAGAGCTCTGCAATACTCTGCATGCTGTTCAGAAGCTGAGATTAGATACTCACAATCGGTATATGCTATGTATGTATATCCTACTCATTCCCGAACCTGAGTTTTGAGTTATATCCTCTAAGAGATTGTCCAAATGTTATATTATATTGTTCAGTAGATGATTGTATGAGTGAGTGAATCTCTCTAAAAT
>JAQGAD010003140.1:0-11110 GCA_034696625.1 Isotomurus palustris
CTATCAGACTACGTCAACAGACATCACAGGAGTTGCCACACCTACTTACGGTCCGTCAGTTCCACGTCCATTTCAACAACAAGCATCAGAAAGCGTCGACAACAGTTTACTCAACACAAAGACTGCAATCTTCAGCTCAGGCAATTGAACCGGTGCAGCCGTCACCTGGTGGAAATCGCTCAAGCTTTTTCAATATGGAAATGCGCATGTAAACGTATGAGCTGTCAAAGGAAGGACTACGCCTCTTCATCCTGCGATTTGTGGGGAATAACTAAGAAACTGGAGAGTTTCAGGCGAAATCTGCGTTCCCATTAGCTTTTTCGAATTTAACTGCTCAGCAGTAATTTATGATCCACGATGCAGACATCCTTAACAAAGAGATGCATTGGGCAGAGTTCGTCAACAAGTTCATTGAGAACTGCCCTATGGAAAACACAGACTCCATAATTGAAATTTTGGGGAAGTCCCAACAATCAGAAGAGGAAGGGTCAGCTTATGTACAGCGAATACGATACCTCCTCGGCGCCGACTTCAACCGATACCCTGAAAAATAAGTCGTCTCCCTCATCATGAAAGAACTGCAAGCTGACTTACGTCATTACTTGGAGTGAAGAGGCACGCCCACCACCTACAATGAGTTGCTCAAAAAGATCCATTTCTACGAAGAACGTTAACTTCAGAAGGCAGTTCCTTCAAGGCTAGTCGCTGCAAAGCAAGTCCTGCCTGCGCCATTAAATGCTTCGACGCCACTCACTCCTCCGGTAGCAATCAACTCGCTGACAGGTTCCGTTTCGGAAATTAAGGAAATTACTCAAGCGGTCATACAACGACTCGCACGTCCTGAACAACAGCGCGTCCGATTTGAAGACGAGGTCCAACAGCAATCGCCTACCATAACACGAGTCGCTAATTGTCAGAATATTCGTGGTGCCAGTAACGACCGTCGGCAGATTACTTGCAATGACTGCAAAAAGCCTGGCCATGTCATCGCTGACAGTTGGATATGGCCTTCTAAACAACCCAGAAATGGGCGCTGGAATGATAGGGGCTCGTCTTCCTACAATCCAAAGGACAAGTACCATTATGGCCGTCCTCAGGACTCACGATGGTCACCAGGGCCATACAACAATAAGAACAAGAACGCAAACAACAGCGTTCGCTGGTCCCTTAACAATTCCCAGCCTGCGGGAAACTACGAGTGACTGAGGAATGAGTCCTACACAAACTCCTGCTCAACCAACTGTTTTCATTACCACCTCAAATACGACGGACACGCTTCCAATCAATTTCAATTCTTACACTGCGACTGAAGGTCCCCTCACAATCAATTTAATCGTCAACAGCACTCCAGTGATTGCCACACGGGACTCCGGAGCAGGGATCTCTCTCATCAGTTATGATCTTGCAAAAGATTCTCCTCGCGGGCTGCAGCATAAATTTAATCTACAAGCAATAAATGGAAAGCCGCTGGCGAACTACGGCTTCGCCATTGTTTCTCTTCAAATTGGCTAAAAATACCTGAAATATCCCATGCTTATTGTCAAAAGTTGTAAGTGCCTTGTATTGCTCGGCTATGACTTTATTGAGTCTTATCAGTTTACAATCGATGTGACCTCTCCAAATGTCGTATCGTTGATACTCGCTTCAATTCCGTTTGCCAATGGCAGACGTGATATTCTCGACTCTCTTCCACCCGATTTGAAAGCCAACTTGGACATAGACTCATCAAATTCATTCAGAGTACGCGTCAAGTCCAATCACCACACGTCCAATAACGACCAGCTGACGTCACCATCGGCTTCTCCAACTACAGTGCCTCTCCTCACATCCTGTGTTGATTCACATTCATCCTCTTTGGCTCCCAGAGGTAAACAAGTCAAGGGCGTAGTCGATGTAGCAAAGATCCATATCTCTCCTGAGCTGAGTCCAGAGTTTGTGAAAATCTTGACAGATCTCCTATCAGAATATGCCCATCTTTTTCAATGGGACAAGTACGACCTAGGACGGACTACTCGTTTTAAGTTTGAAATAGATACTGGAGATGCTAAGCCAATAAAGCAACGCCAGTTTCCACACCTGGAGGTTGTGTACGACAAGATTAAAGTGCACATTGTCACCATGCTTGACATGAACGTCGTCAAGCCAATTCAATCCGATTGGAGCAGTCCCTGCTTTATCGCTCAAACAAGAATCCGGACGGCAACTTAATAGCGTCACGAGAAAAGTCAATTACCCTCAAAAAGCCACGACGTTGGATTTTTCAGATGATTATTGGCAAATAGAGATAACGGAAGAAGCGATACGCAAATCGACGGTTTCAAGATTAGAGCGGCCACGTACGCCTCATCAGACACCTCAAGTTTTGTGACTTTTCTCCTACTTCAGGAAACATATCGGCAACTTCTCGTCAATCGCCGAGCCTTTACAAAAGATTGTCACTGTTGCAAGGAACAGATTCGTCTTGTCTGCAGAAGCAGAAGCAGCCTTTTACAACATTGCAATCTACCATATTGAGCAAACCCTTCCTTGCCCATTTCGACACAGCGCATGTGACAATCCTCAGACCTGACGCTTCCCTCATTGGTCTCGGGATTGCATTAATGCAAGTTTATACTGACGGGTTGGAAAGACCCGTTGCTTTCATTTCTCGGACGCTCAGCAAACCCGAGCGGAACGGATCGACGCCCCCTTTGCGGAGTCCAGTTTCCCAGATTTTGAGACTTTCATGTCTGCTTTGCTATTGGCTCGAAAGGTAGCGCTTAAGAATATCGAGGCAAATCAAGTATGCACACCCTCCTACCATGACTTGAAGCGCATTGAACATAATCTGCGATGTTAAAGTTGAAGACACTTTTATGTGTCGGAAAGTGGTTAGGAAGCCAGGCGTCTCCCTAAACTTAGCCAAGCAGTACTACTACGGCCCATGCACGATTGTTGAATTTCCTGACCCAGTCACTGCGATCATAGAAACAACTACCAAAGGAAAACCTAACCGAGAGCGGATTCACGTCGAAAAACTAAAGAAGTATTATGCACGAGATTCAACTGTCGTGGAAGTAGAACTTCCATACGCAGTTGACGTCATTCAATCGGACAGCAATTAACAAGTGGCTCCTGAATCAGTAATTACCTCAGCAGTCCCTGCAGATTCTTGTGTCAGTGACTCGCGAGCTCAATCTTTAATACTAACCGCTACTAACTTCTTCTTCTCCGTCTCATCTCGTACTAGCGCCCCACCTAAGGAGTTTTTCTGTCTGCAGACTTGCTCACGATGTGTTGTGCAGTGATTACCTCCGTCTTCCTTCTTATATGGTTGCACTTTGCTGAAGGAATTTCAACTCCTACTGAGCCGCACCCACTACCAGTCCAAATTTCCATAGGCAGTTCCGTTGAAGATGTTTCAATGTATTTCTACGACTCGATCGTTCCTTTGATTTTCGACGTGCCTTCTTGAATCCCCGCTCTCTTCTGTATCACAGCATCATTCAATCTTCTCATAAAAATGGAGCGGTTGAAGCCTTGAATGGAGTTCTAACGACAACACACTCCATGATGGAGCGAATCGTCCCACCTGTCGACACATCCAACTCATCGGTACATTCGCTTCCTCACATCCATCGCTTCCTTCCTAGAATGGTGCTGCGGAACTGCGCAACAGAGTGACGTGGATCAACTCTACGTTGAAGACCAACGTCTCACCAACTTCGTTAGTACTGTCAAGAGCAGCTTGCCAGTGAGGAAGAAAGCCTTGAAGAAGGGATTGAATCTCAGGCTGTAGGATTTCGGTCACAACTCATGCCTTAGCCTTTACAGCTTTACGTCAAACTGACTTCCGATTGCCGCAATAAACTCATCCCACCCTCCGTCGTTCATCCGGCTTCCTTAATGGCAGATTTAAAGACGTTCAGCATGCAACTGAGTTTGAAGAATAAAACACTGTCCATTCCTCCAGAACACATTACCAAGTAATTCCAGCTGCCTATAGCTTCTTGTCTCATCTCACCCAACCGATTGATTGTCACAATGAGAGTTGCTTTTCATGACCTGAACAACTTGTACAGTTTGAAGAAAGTTTAGGCGCTTCCATTTGCGTATAATCGCACAGTATGTCAGGTTGACGTACCTTCAATTTACGTGGCTCAAGTTAATAACTCATTCATTCCATTAAGCAGCTCTCAAGTCTCTTTATGCAACCCTATAGTCTCCCCATTGTGTCTGATTCAACGCTAATCGAAGTTTAATTTCCACTGTTTGGCATGCATAGGCTTAATTGTAGTCGGACAGCGGTCTGTAGAACGTCTAAACGCCATTCGCCCCCTCCGGTGCCACACCCACGACACCAGGAATACAATACTGCAGCAGGTCGACAGACACAAATTCGTAATAATCTACCCTGTTGGGTCAATTGGTCTCCGTTGTCATGGGAAACCACAACAAGTATTACCTTTCACCTCGCACATCGGTCACCTCACATAGAATAAGAATTAACAAGAACGGAAGCGGAATGGAGAAAGCATGGCCTGTGGTGTATTTTTTAAACCCAATCAAATAACTTCAAGAATTTTCAAACCCAATCAAATCACTTCAAGAATTTTCAAACCCAATCAAATCACTTCAAGAATTTTCAAACCCAATCAAATCACCCCAGGAATACGGGGTAACCCAACCCATTTTGGCACTCGGCACAGCCAAGTCCCTCCTCCAACCTTTTTTTACTCCAACGGCAATTCAGTATTATTCTCTCACTGTTGAGTGTGATATTATCCTAAAATGGTTAGAGTTTTCAAAAAGTGTAGTTTGTGCGGGTTGAAAGATCATGATAATCCTACCTGCAGTTTATTTAATTTTCCTAAAACCCCTGAACGTCTCAAACTGTGGATCAAAAGACTGAAGCTGGATCCAGCTTCAATAAAATTAAGCAGCACAATTTGTGATGTAAGCATGTAAACTTGCAGGACATTCAGATAACACACTGGATCCCCGCAAGCACATAAAATATAAGTAAGGAATCGTGCTAAATACTTTTTGTTTGGAATAAGATTAAAAATTTAATCTTATTTTATTATATGAAATTAGGTCGAGCAAAAACGAGTCTGAAACACCAAAGAAAAGAATGCACTCCTAACTTTCGGAAACAGAAACAGCTGTTGTGACTAAAAAACGCTTATTCGAGTATGTTTGCAATCGGTGCATAACTTCATATATTATTATTATTGTACACTATCGTAAGTACTTCAAAACCATTTTGTAATGCTTAGGCCTGTATTCAAGAGTTCATCCAACATGCGAAGTAATTCAGATGGCAAGGAATGTCAGCTAAGATCTACTTTGAACCACTCAAAAAAGGCGGAGGAAGTGATGAAATCATTTATCACAATTGTTCCTGCTCAAAAGGTTTTCGCAGTCGAACCGTATCAGTCATCAGCCCACTAAATATTTCCCACTATAAAGCTCTCGTAAGTAAACTCACACTTTTACCAGATACCAGCAGTCAATGCGAAACGCGAAAAAAAAACATCGGTAGACTTCGAAAGTGTACCACTCGTCTCCGGAAGAAACTAAGACAGTTAAAAGTCAGCAGCGAGTGGCAGAAGGTTTAAAAAAATGTGAAACAGAGTCCCTGATGCTGAACGAGTGGTTGCTGTCTCAGTTAGAGCGATTCATATCAAAAGGAGTTAAGCAGTACAATATTCTTGAGAAAACCAGAGCGCTGACGTTGCTTTATTCATGTGGACTTGCTGGATACAGGTAAATGTGTGCAAAATAGAAAGGATGTGACAGAAGTACCTCAAATGTCTGTTCCTTTCTTATAGAACCCTTCAGAAGATGGGATTCAAGCTCCCGTCACCGCGACAAATACTCAGGCACAAAACGACTTAAATGCGGTGTACATGGGTTCATTCTGTGTTAAAAAAGTACTTAAGTAGTTAAATGTAACTCTTGCAAACTTCTATAACTTATTACAGGAATTGTGATAACTCTGAGCTTGTAACAAAGAAATTTTATAATTACGACATTACGAGTTGAAGAAGTTCCTTTACAGACACTGTAACTACCGAATGTGCATCTTTGTTTAGTTGTCTCGCTGTAGAGTTTGAGTGTATCACAGAAAACCAGTAGTTCGAATCGGTGCCTTGTATTCACTAAAGTATTCCGTTAAGTCATCAACCTCTTTGTGATCGATTCCAATTTATTTGAGATCGTCGTGAAGATCGTATCCGACAAGCGTATTTCTGTCGAGTAGAAGTTTAAGCAAATCTCTCACCTAATTGTGACCAAAAATGTAAACCTCATGTTAATTATTTCTTAGTAATTAAGCGTTTAATTAAAAAAATCATTGTAAAATTAAACATACTCTGTCAATTTCGATTCCCATTGATATATTGTCTTTTGTCAGATTATTGAAGTCCGGAAAGAACTTACAGATTTCTTCTTCCGGCCATTTAACAAAGCACTTGGACTAACATTCCACACTGACTTGGAGAGCGATAAGGGACGTGACGCATCGGCACTTGGCTGGTCTGCTCCACTCAACCTGACGTACGGATAAATCTTCTGATTCCTTTTTCCGATCTTTCTGACCTTCTTCATGACCTGTCGATTTACTTCAGGGCTACGGGTTTCATCAACAGCATTGTACAAGAACTCCTTGTAGTCATTGTCGCTTAATTTGCGTAATAATGACAGTAGATGAGCCTACAAGAACAATTATTTGAAATTATGATGGCCAAAGGAATGATTAGTGTTAAGTTTGACCTTTTTGTCACAATTAACCTACCACAGTTGCTTCTGAACTCTGTGATATTGCTCGTCCTTCCATGATTGTTACCAACCTTGATCGTATTCATATTGAATTTCTAATTGAAGTTGATGAAGAAAGTCTAATGAAGTTTTAATTTTAATAAAACGAAATATGACAAAGCACGTTCTGTTTTTATCTCCGACTTTCATGTGCAAAGGAATTTTAGCGGTACTCCGAGTAGTTCCAACTTTAATTCCTTCCTCACAAGAGTCGTCATTACTCGGAATTTTTTTCCCTCTGTGCGATTGGTTGATAAGTGTGGTAGTGTGCGGAACAAATTCTACTTCTAAGCTTCCCTTCTTGTTAATCTTATTCTATGGTCACCTCACTATCACCATTCCTTGTAGCTGTACAGCAGTCGTCCCTACAATGTTGCACGGAATTTCGGATGAGATCATCGTCTCGTCTGATTATCCGTGCATGACAAATGACTCAATATTACTCCAATTTCACCAAACAATTCCGTTTTCATTTACTACCCTCAATAACACAATCTTAACTCCTGCAACATTTAATCATCATGTTGATCACATCCGTTATGTGAAGTGGCCTACGAGCATTCTTCATATCAACCTCAGTGCTCCTGGACAAGTGGAACAACACCAGCTTCCAGTAGGACTTACACCTGCACATGTTGGGACTCATCTGTCTTACGTTTCATCGTTCGTCTTCGTAATGGTCACCACGTTACTAATTTATGTAACCTAGAGTCTATGGACTCATCATACCTCCCGTTACATTTGTGGGAGCGGAATCGGATCATGTCTTATCGCTTTTATCGCTCTTCATGGACATAACCATTATTGTTATTTAATGACTTTGCTGATTGTGGCAGTTTTAGTCCTGAGGATTTTGCGAAGAGCAGCAATTCTTCATATGAAAGGGATAAGATCACCCTCACCCAACTCAAGCTCAAAGGACGTGACAAGAACGGACCTTACGAGGCATTAGAACACTGTCTCCTCACCTTTAACCCTTAGTTGTTCTCACACTTTGTATTTTCCAAATCTTCTTCGGACTTGGTTAATCTTAACTACTACTTGTCTCATCCTCATCGGCGAATTCGGCTCATCTATCTACCCTCCGTCCCTCAACTTCGTCCGTCATCAATTGTAAGCATTCTTCACTTGAATCATTTAATCCCACACAACAATGGAAACTTCTGCACGCCTATTTACCCAGACTATCTACAGTTTCTACTCTATTTTTGCTTATGCTTCGGCGCAATTCAAGCTTTTCACTAACGACACGGATTCAACTTTGATTCAGACGCACGCGATAGGCACGTCAGAGACATTAGATAGAATCAACAGTTTGATTCCGGGACTTCAGACTGCGCGTAATCATTTTCTTGAGGAGAATATATCAATTCGAAACGATCGTCGGCGCCTGCAGCAACGCTTCGACGAGCCACAGCAACAATCAGAATATCTCCAATCATTTCATTAAATGCAATCCTGGTGTGTCTCTAAAAACTCTATTATCTCTATTATCTATTATAATTGTCCAGTTACCGGTTCTACTTCAACCTTACTACACGTCAACCTTCCCTCTCGGTGACCGCAACAAACAACCTCATCCTCCTCGCGCTCCGAGCCAAGGCGCTCCTACACGTCCATTAACTCCACAACCACGGAAGGTTCCTTCAACCAGTCTCCAGGACAGTTCCTGTCTCCTGGATGCGTTCACGATGCATTCATCCACTCTTCAATCACCACACGGGAGATCTCAGAACTTCGAACCCTGCATGAAGACAAGGCTCTGGATATGAAAAATCTCCGTCGTCATTTGTCAGCGTTAAAGAACCGTGCACCATCCACTTCGACACCTGCAGCCCCGATAACTGTTCTGGACAATTTGCAAAACATTTGCAAAAATTATAGTGAAGTAATTAATATCACTAACTGCTTACGGGAAAAAGTTCAGAACAGCTCTCAAAATACGACGTCATTCGCATAAGAATCGCGCAATCTTCCGCTTCTAGGACGTCTGATGACCCTTCTACGTCTACCGGCTCAAGCACTGTCGCCCTTAGCGCGCAACTCGTCCCTCCCATTTATCTTCTCCAGCTTCTCACTCACAAGCGACACTCGAAGAAAAAGCTCCCCCTCCGGTCGTTCCTTCCTTCCTCGTCCCTTCTCCAGGCGGACCACACACTAGTGACAGTAGTTCAAGTTCGTCGTCAAGTTCAACTGAATAATCTTCAACTCCTCGTTCCACTTGTGCTCCTGTACTCTTCTGTCTCCTGCCACAACTCCTTTCTCCTTGCGTCTTAACAACAGCTCTCCCATCGTCTGCGTCCATGTCGAGGATTCTACTCACTCTTTGTTAAAGGATTCCTAAGGTGACACCAGAGATGAAGTCTAAAACCCGTCGATTCCTATTACTCGTCACACTTTGGAACATTCTTCATTAATTCCGTGTTTGACTAACCACAGCTCATCACCTCCATAAGCCGTCAAGAATACCGCTCAACTTGTGTCCACAAGGAAGACCGCCACTTCGTGGGAATCGTATTTCCATTTCCAACGGCACTCAACAAACTGATATCGTACCTCCTCCGCACTCACCGAGATTTCAATTCGTGATTGACGCGTTAATGTTTGTGTGAAGTGATCACGGCTGATCAACTTCATGCGAGTCTTTTGTACTTCCCTAAAGTTGGTGCACGAAACAGACGCCCGTAAGGGATGAAAATCTTAACCTGCTGACGAGCCTTACGTTCTTGCGGCTAGATGGAGTGGAATTTCGTCGTATCTCGTAATAGAAGCTGAGAGGACAGAGTACTTTTTGTTGCTGAGATGAAAACGCGCTGAAACTCGCCCACAAGTCGTAAGTGAAAAGATTTTGCATATGAGCCATTCGTCATATTTCGCGCCTTTCCTTTTCCACGTTTGGCGTCGTAATTGAATCTTTCAATCAAAGTGCCTTTGGACTTTTCTCCTCGACTTACCTTTTCGTTCATTCTGGAGGCCCTTGTGCCTTCTCTGTCGTTTCTGCTGAAGATTGTGCCCTTTCCCCGAACTGTCCAAAATTGCACGCCAATCGTGAGATATTCCCCTTCAGGATAGCGATGTCCATCACCATTGGAATTTCTCAGCATCCACGTCAATACCGTGAACGTTGCTTGTGCCAAACTACGACGAAAGAAGATTGGTACTGCCTTCAGTCGTCGTCGTACCTGCTCCGTTGACGTGTTTGTTCTTTCATTGGAGTCGGCTTCCAGCGTAGAAGACCGAGGGTGTCTGTCCAAAAAACGCTTGTTAGGAATCTACACCTCAGTGCAGTAAAACTGGTAGACGTGGACTCTGGGGAAGATTTCTCACTCCACCCACTGTACCTTCCTCACTACTTCCGTCGACCATTTACATCTGTCTTTCTTATCTGTACAGGAGCCTCCTTCTACTTCAAAGGATTCCCTCCCTACGTCAATTCTGCTCTCCATCGCCTTTCTCCACAATCTCCTTGGCCTCCGGTTTCTCCCAAAGGTGAATCCAGGTGGGACACACGGTACAAAGAGTCGCAGACGGTTTCCCAGACAATGCACGTGTCGAATTTACGCACTCTGTGCGTAGTCCGATACACAGCAAAAATGAATTTTTTTGCTACACAAGCAGCGCAATTAAATGCGGACGTGCAGTTCATGGTGACGAAATAAATTGAATAAAAGGTAGGAGAAAAGCAATAAAGCATTTCTTCCTCCTGCCTAAGATAACCTAATTACTTAATAGATAGCGGATAACAGTTGCTGGAAAAGTAATATTGGGCTATCTATTGAGTTCAGAATTAAAATTCCTTGTGAACTTCATAGACGAAGGGCAGGTCAAAAGGATGAGGGGTATGTAAACAGTGTAAAGCGCACAGAAGGGTCATTCATACCGCGCGTCTCACTTGCCTCATCGAATTACGTTTAACATTTGCAGATGTTGAAATTCAATAAATATTTTATTTATGAATTGATAATGCAGATTTTTGTATTTATTACCAAATACAATTTTCCACAATATCTAAACCAATAAATACTGTGGGACCCCCGGAACCTTGTTGTATTTCACAACCTCATTTGTCATTCTGTGTGCATGCAAAATGTGCTGAGTGAGTCGTGACGAGTTCTGACTTGAATTTCTTTGTTGAAGTGGTTGAGAATTTATTCTCCTTCCAACGTTTACCCGAAAAGTATTGTAACACTTGCAACCATTGTAAAACATGTTACGCTCGACTTAACTTAATCCGGTGTCTAATTACGTTCATCATCATTTTACTTCGTGGCTGAAATGGAATTTATGTATCGTGAGAAACGATTAGGTT
>JAQGAD010003141.1:0-11108 GCA_034696625.1 Isotomurus palustris
AGCGTAATGAGGGTAATATTATTGAGATAGCACTTCACACAAGGTTTTTATGAAACGAAGAAAGTTAAGCATTTTGCCCGAATGGAAGGTGAAGGTCAAAAAGTGAAAGGAAGTCCGAACAACCTATAATTTACTATCCGATCAACCCATAAAATCTCAGCATGAACGAGAGAACCCAGACTCCTACAGTTTTATGTCACTTTCTGCAACAAAGACAAACACAGATCAGAAACAGATTAAGGGTAATCAAAACACAAATCATGGGAACAAGTAAATCCAGCAACTTAATTCTCATCCAAGTGTCTCTACCCACTCCAAGTTATTCCCCGTCATAATTATATGAAAAGCCACCTTTTCAAACTAATTGTTTTTTGATGCGTTGTCTCTCCCATCTCCTGTCAAGTCCAGTTCTGTCAGCCGACCTGGAAGAAATCCAACCCAACTTTTCTGCGGTTTAAGGGGCTCCTCTCCTCTTCCACTAAAGACAAAGTCCTCTTGATCAAGTCTATCAATCTTAGTAAACTAAGTCAGGACCACGTACCTTTCACATTATGACACATCCACCCGGCAGATCAGTAGGAAGGATCAATTGATAGATTGTTACAGGACAACATCTTAAATTCAAAGGAGGGGGTGAATATAAAGTTGTATCGCTCTATTGAAGCTGCATGTCTTTCTCCCCAACACTACCACTTTATTCATAATCACAATCACACATACATTCAAACACACATACACACACACAGGTACGCATTGTCATTGTCAAGATGAGACTTTTTAAGAAAAGACCAGTTCAAGTTGATTCGTAAGCAGTCATCCAGTCTTCAGAGTCTTCACCGTCCATCCGTTCGCAGCATCCCCGTAAAAAAGTAAAGACAAGGTGAAGTGTCTCATTGAGCTGAAGAGGAATTTCTCAGGCTGCCAGGGTATTACCAAGTAGCAGCTCAGCAGCAGCAACTCAAGTGAGGTAATTTATCTACATCTGTCTCAATATGTTGACTTGTCTCCACATCCAGTTCGCTTGATACTCTCCGCAATAAAGGGTCATTGAATTTCATACTTAATTTACTTACACTTAAGTACCATAAATTTACACACTCTTTCACAAGTGGTCAAGAAGATAGAAAGAAGTGATCTCAAGTCTTTATGGTAATGTCCAGACAAACCAATACATTATCATTAATTCAGCATGCAGCACCAACAACACCAACCTGAAGCTAAAGCAGCTTCCTTCTATTAAAGTGTCTGAGAGTTTACTTCGTTTTACCTGCTGCAATTAATTCACTCCTGAAGTCTTGAACGCCTTCCTTCTTCACTTGTTAGTTGTTTGCACTTGCAGACTTCAGTATAATTGCAATGCAAAAAGTAAGTATACATTTCTTTATACACTCATCGTTGTTCCTCGTTGACTGACACAACTCACTTTTACTGACAGAGTTACCTTCTACTGCAAACCCTACTGTGTCAGTTCTACATGAGATTCACACCAATGTACATGATCCCAAGTCACAAGTTAGTGTTCATTACTTGCCTCTAGTAATTGCCCTGTAGCTGTAGCGTGTGGTGCTTCTCGTGCTGCGAACCTACTTACATTTAATTTAATTGACTCTTTACGTGGCTATTTTTATTTCATTATTTAAATCATCTTGCCAAGAACTCAAATAACATATTAAGTGATTTACTCCTGACAACTGTGAACTGAATTCTTCAGTCGTTAATCTCATCTCGTTAATCTTTCCACTTTCCAGTGATACGGACTGAAATTTGTATAAAATAACAATTTCTCTGGGGAAATATATTTCCTTTCAGAATACGCATTTAATACTTAACGGACTTTTTGTATGAAGTATAAGATATATAAAAGAAATCTCTAAACTTCCACGTGTGTTAACTTAATATATGCGTATGCAAAGTATGCACTTAACACAATCAAAGTGCATTAAATCGTACGGTACAGTTCACAAATTGATTCACAACCGTAAGCGAACAGCAGTGTGTGTGACACATTAAATAAATCTAATTTACTAAGGAGCAACAAATGAGTGAAAAACGGTTTAAACAATCGTCCCGTGAGTTCTCTCATCACTTGTCAGTAAATTAGACCATAATCTCTTGAACAATTTATTTGTATCATAAAACAGTATTCTGAGTATTCCTCCGAGTGACTAAGCACTTCTTAACAATCGGTAATTGAATGCTCATGCTTATTTGTGGGATAAAAAGAGATCTGCCACACAAAAAGCGTCTCACACAGGTTGGAAGTTGGATCGTTACTTCCGATGACACTTCACAACAACAGCAGCTTATTGTGTTTCTGTCATGGAACTTTCAAGCAATCTTTATACTTAAGACATACTGCAGTAGTGGAAGTGGAAGTGAAATACTTGAAGAATTACCGTGAAAGATTCCAATTCACCCCAAAATTGTCCCCAAAAACCTACTGTGTCTTTCTCTTTCCTTAGTTCCTGTGTATTTACTGTAATCCTCTTTGAAAGCTAAACAAGAAAAGGAACTGCATGAGACACACAAATAACTCTCATCACTCCCAATTACAATCATCCACAGGAAGAAGCAACCAAATCCCCGTGAAGAATCGCAAGTGGCACTCAAAAGTCAAAAGCTGAAAGCATTTCACATTGAGTTGTTCCCCTGCGCGTGTATGAATTTATTCGGCAGCCACATCTCATCACCAAATTCATTTCAGAACTTCTGGCCAACCGTTGACCGTATTCTTCTTGTGATTTCTTGGTGCTCCGTACTTAAATGGAGAAAATGAGTTGGCAGAAATGGGCCTATTTAAAGCTGATGATGCTGAGATGACTGAAATAACAAAGTGAAATAAGAAGATGAGGAAGGAAGGAACCAGCACCTCTTTAATAATGAAAGGTTGGTTACTTCAACTCATCAGTCGGCCTGACTTATTCCTCACAGGTTTCTACCACCGATGAACACAAAAAACGGATCAAATTATTCAATGCAACCAAATTCCCACTTTATTATTACTTGTTAAGTCATTGCGAAATGCGAATCTAGCTACTTACGACCAACTACCATCGGCCTAGACTTGCCTATCAAAAGATCCGAACCCACTGTTACTCCCATTATCACCCTCACAATGAAAGGAATCTCTTGAAGAATCTCTCTGTGCTTTATCATCTCACCTTCCGCACCACCACCACCAAAGTGAGTTTCAAAAAGTTACGCAGCCAAAGTGCAACAAAGCAAACTGTCAGATCAATCGCTTACACAGTAAGTTCAGTTGAGCTAAAGCATAAGGTGAAAGATGAGTTCCGTGCCAAAGAAGAAGGTCATTACGACCTCCGTAACTTGCACTAAAGTACCCCGACCCTTGAGAAACCTGAAACTTAGTAAGAAAAAGTTTTCAAGTGGGAATCTCCTGGAAGCGAAGAAGTGTTCTCAGGTAAATTCTTCTCTCCTAACCACATCCGCCCGTTCCCTGTCCCTATCGGGTTTCTCCTTCTCCTCCACTTCAGATCAGAGCAAAGTGATCCCCCCAGACGAATATTATTGTGAGAGTCCCCCCTCAGGATTTGGAAGTAGTGAAAGCTCCAGTCGACCTTTGACAGGAACTCCTTCAGCAGGAGAACCTGGGACTTCTGTTTCTGTCACTCCTTCTTCGTCCTCAGCTAAAGACTCAGCCTTGTCCACAACTTCCATTACAGCGAGTTCCAGTCCCGTAGGGACAAACACTCCAGTCAGCAGTGGAAGACCAAAGCACAATGAAGACAGACTCTTAGCTGTCTCAGGCCAACTGGAAGATGACAGTGGACAAGGAGACTACGAAGAAGAACTCCAGTTCTCACTCGTTTCCTCTTCTTCCAACTTCGATCCCATTTCCAACTCGGAGGAAACTGAAAGTGGGAGCTACAGTTACAGTTACACTTGTAGCAATAGTTGCTGCACCACGGGGTGCTATTCAGACGAAGAGGAAGATGAAGACGATGAGGATGAAGAGAGAAGGTCCCACTCGAGATCTTCGTCTTGTTCTCAGACACACTCACCCAGAACCATCTCCGAACTGAATGACTCTGAATTAGGACCAAGTGATGATGATGATGATGGGACGGAGATTAAGGAACGGAGAGAAGAAGAAGATCGAGGTGACTCAGAGTTGGAAAAGGATCGAGAAGCTTCCGACAAAACTTTCGAGCTCTACTTAAAACGGGTGGAAAAACTGAAGAGGGTTTTATCCCATTGGGATACATTTTTAAATGAGAATGGGATAAGCAGACCAGACTTCTTCTGCCGATATAAAGAACGAGAGTCTCTCCAACAAATAATTGAAGACTTCCAGAAGATCACTTCAAGACATAGGGAAGGACTTCTGAGTGCGCTGAAGGAAGACAATCACAGAGGAAACGAAGGATTACTAGACGGACTTGTCGTCGACATTGAAGACACAACTTCCGGCTCATCTGATGCCAAAGTCAGGAGGAACGGATGGAGAAACAGGCGCATCAGGAAACTTCTCATGGCTGGAGAAGTCATTGGTGGTAAGTGAAGAAACTCTCAGCAACTTACTTACAACTGTCTTAGAAGCGATAAGGAGCGTTTCTCAAGAAGCTTTGCACTCTTGACCGGTATTCTCTACGTAATTCTAAAAATGCACTAGGAAATCATCCAATTATAAAACTGCTACTTCTACTGCATTTCCAACTTCCATCTTCTCTTAAGAGGTTCATTCTGGGTTAATTAGTTATTTAATTAGTACCTCCATTAGATGCCTAAACATATACCGAGGAAGTTTGTAATTGTATGCTAATTACACACTTTGATTGCTGTTCTCTGCGTTGCACCCATTTGTTCTGTTGGTCTTTGTGGAGGTCTCTATCAAAAGTTAATTAGTAGGTTACTACTGAAAGCTTACACAGTGATAGGAAGTATATCGTCAATGAGAATAAGAATACCTTCAACATTTGCTTAAGTGTGGGAGTATTTTGCAATGCAATTTCTTCAATACTTCAATACGCCTTCAGGAGAGAGAGAGAGACTTTTGTACATAAACCATCAATCAACTTAAACATAAGTCAAACACACGAGAACCCATTTGAATTTCACGTGAACAACAAGCAATAGGGCAATAGAGATTGTAATGGTAGTGGTGGTTGGTGGTTGTCAATAAAGAATTGTAAGTTGTTGTTGTTAAAGTAGGAAGATGAGAGAAGATGTTCATCGGGGTTATTAAGCCGTATCGACAAGATCTACATTAAAAGACAAGACTCATGTGAGACTCGAGAATTTCCTTTGTTTTACAACGAATGAATAAAAATTACAAGATTATAGGGTAGTCTTTACTATTGCTTCTGATCGCTTATCTCTGATGAATAATTAATTGTGATTTTCATACGATTACTTCATTACAACCTGTACGTACGTTAAATTAGTCCCTTCAGGCTCATTCTCAACGAGGAGAAAATCAGAAAATATTAATATTAATCTACCCATACCGTACCACAATATCAAATATTATATGTTATTATTTTTAAATTACTTCCGATCCCGATTGGAGGGTGTATGTTTCTAAAAATAGGTTCTAATACAATGGGAATAGGTTAACCTCTCGTAATGCTCGTCTACAATCTACTTGGAATCGATCAAGAATTACTAGATTATAGATTAGATCACGCGGACGAAATACCAAGTATAAAGCTTGCAAACTCAGCAGTTGAAACCTAAATTCTATATAATATTATAAATGCCACGCGTTTCAAGAATGAATTTCTAACTTGTTCACTTGCCAGCTTACAAATCCTCGACATAAATCAATTTCAGGGAAAACACAAGTTTGCGTTCTCACAATTAAATACCTACAACACAACTCTTTAACCATTTCATTACGTGCATGCAATTGTCTCAGCATTAAATCGTGCATATTCAGAGGGATTAGTAGACTACACACATTATTTATAATTCTACACATTGTTTATGAATATGAATATTATTATGCGGTTTAAAATCACCAAGCCCCACAAGCTCACCATTAATTGCGAATAAAATTGTGCCGCAAAGGAAAGATAAATCAGATCGATCACGACTGGAGGTTGGCTCACCAGTATCCCTTCTAACAGTTATAACCTCAAAACTTATTGTAAAAAACAAACGCACAAATTATTTATCGTTTCTTTTGCACTTTGTCTTACTAACCTCTTATTAGCAAATCATAATATTTGTAATTATTGCAATCCTACCTCCCATTTTATTGTACACGCAGAGGATGCAGACGAACAAGTTCATTTAGAGATAAAACCGCACAAAATTAATCATTCATATTTAGAGTAGTGTTAGAACACTTGTTATAATTCCTTTAATACCTCTCAACTAATCACTTCAACTGCATCTCAAATTACAAAATAATCTTAAATTTTTCATCCAACATTAAATGAACACGTCTTCCCATCCAACATTCTCAATCAGTAGTCACCCCATGGAGTTAATTTTTCTTGGATTTTTTTTCGTAATCTCTGACTGGAATTATTTTTATTTTAGTTCCACGATGCGGGCTGAGCTGCAATGAATGTTGAATGCAATTAATTCCACCACTTTTAATTCTTTGGTAGTAATCACCTTATAACCAAAACGAAAAAGAATATAAAGAATACTTACAGAATGACTCAGGCTAATGGAAACTACTAATACTACTACTTTATACTTTATCGTATTGATTGCAAAGTCTTTGATAATTGTTCGGCCAAGCAGATCATCCATCTACTGTCTATCTTCGTGGGATTAAAATAATTTCCCTGTAGTTCTTCTCTCCTCGCAAATTCCTTCTCATGAAAAGAACACGCAGAACTCTCTTCTTTCTCTCTACCTTCTCTCTTGATGGAATTCGTAATGAGAATCACATTAAAAGTAATTAGTAAAATTATTCAGTCAAGCGAAAATAATCTTAAAGTTAACAAGAGGTTCCTTGACTAGCTCCTCGCAAGACAGGATCATTATACATTTAACCAGGATGTTGAGTGTGTGACCATTTGATGTGAAACTACTGAGGGAAAGAGACAGAGTCGTCTTTAAAAGTGTACACGTAATAACATGAGTTTAACTTCCACCAAAACTGCTTCTTCGCCATCAGAAGAGAGAAGAGTCGACGAAGAATGCAGAGGCTCGCAGGAGCATAAGATCTTATCTCTTTTTGATATTCTTTTGTTTTTATTTTGTCAAAGTAGCTGCCTTCTCAGTAATATAGCCTTGTATGGATTAGTGAAAGATCTGTCGCATGATACTCAAAGCCAACTTGTTTTTCAAAGGGCTTTTTAGCTAAAACAGACTTACGACAAGCGTCTTAGATTTAAAAAACTCTTTAGATTGGATACCTTCTGCTCATTTTATTGTACCTTTAATCCCTTTACCCTAGAACTATCAATAATGACGAACTTACCAACGTAATGCAATTATGTGATCGAAAAGAATGCGTCTCGTCTAATCAAAAAAGTCGTAAGAAGGGATAAATTAACTTCAATATATCTGTGAAGTACACTCAAGCAGAATTAAGGCCAGTCATTAACTCGAATGTCTGGCGTAATTTTAATAGCTCAAAAAGATTAAATCATGTTTTGCGAATGAAAAAGGTTGTGGACAACTTTTCACCGTTGACACACAACCAAAACCAACTAGCTCTCTTGACTCTATAGGACCAAACCATTCTTGAAATTTACTTCAAACTTGTCAAGAAATGAAACCTCTAATAACCTGGCTCAAGAATGTTGATGAACACGACAGAGAGGTCCACCATTAGGCTTCTGATATTGAAACTTTCAAAAATCTCCTTCATTTCCTTCTAACTTTGTTTCAACTTCAAGTGTAACACTATCAATCAAAACACTTAATAATGTAATTCATTATCCGGTGACGTGCTAAAAGATATTTTTGCAAAAGTCTCGCTCAATTGAACAACAGTAGCAAATAACGATTCATATCTCTCTCATTATTATCATCAGTTCAACTGCTCGAGGCTTCTTCTATTAACTAAGCCCAATTACTCCTCCGTATTATCACACAGTCCGATCTCATCCTTTGACCTACGAAGCGAATGACTTATTAGAACAACAATAATTAGGTATAGATACAAACAGACACTCAGCATAACACTCCTCATCCCTCCCACTGTCCCATTGTTTTCCGTATAAATACTCAATACTATTTGTAAAGCTGAGGAAGCTGTAGCCTCCATTACTGCTCTTTTAAATCATCAAATAGGAGTGCAAAACCTGGCAAAATTTAATTTACGATTTGCCAGTTTAATTGGATCTTTGTCCTGGGAGTTTTATTGATCGTAAAATCAAGTTTACTTCTCAAGAAGGACGAACAGTGTGACGGACTGACATTCACCATTACAGGCAACTCATTCTTACGTACGTACCAATATCACCTGAACAGACTTGTTTTTACACTCTAGCTCCTTTGTACACAGTCTGAAGAAGAATCTCAACCACAGACAATTTATGTGGTATCGATTTATCGATATCAATTACCACCTCCCAATGATGCTTTGAGATAGTGCAAGACTCGCTCTGAATAAAGATTACGCTCCGATGATCACGGTGGCCTTATCTATTCTATTCCTTCTGTTATCTTTTTACACTTTAACAACCTCTAAGGTAATCCAAGTAATCCTGGTCTATAACTTATCAAAATTTGTCAATAATTTCTGAAATAGCATTCTTTATGATCCACAAAATACACTAATCAAGTTTGACATTTACTACCATGCTGTGACAGACGTTATCAGTGGATTCTTGTCTTCTTAACTCACATTAAAGTTATACGACCATCAAATACAAATAAGTTTGGGGAGAGCTATTAAATATATATAGCCTCACTTTTATAAACTTGTAGAACGTAAAATGCGCAGTGAATTCCATTCACGCATCCTTGTGACTTATCTTTCTCAAAATTGCACTCAAGTTTTATGAAAATTTGAATAAAATAGGATGATGTCATGTTCTATGATGAATGCTACGTTACTTCTTCATTCTTATCTCATTGCGTACAAGTCCGTAAGTAAAAATGAGAGTATCCAGTCTCCTACTTTCTCAGGAGGAATGGTTGACGCAATAGTACAACATACAGTGTGAAGCTTCGTACTGCGTAAAGAGGTCATCCTTGGGGATATAATAGATATATAACAAACTTAACAAGGTATCTACTTATCATTAATCACTTCTCATGAAAAGCATGAAGTTTAATCAAGTTAACAAAACAGAGAGACAAGTGTGAGCTTAACCTTCTCCACCGGAGGTATATGTTAGATCTGTTAGATCTTTAATAATAAGAGTGTAAAATTGTACCTGGAGAGACGCAACATTCATTAAAGGCAAGATTGAAAGTTGGCAGAAAGGCGAGAGACGAGACATGAATTATCCATTAGCCAACTCACCGCAACGATGTAAATTGCAATATCATTATTATATCGTGGCGGAATGGAATTTTTCTGTGAATAAAATCCGAGGAAGATGGAACGACAAGGAAGGGTTAAAAATGCCATTTTGGGCTGTGGGAAAATGTAACCCGTTCCATCATCCTTTTTTGCGATAAACTATGTCGTCGTCGCCTCCGTCTCTCCTGGAACATTCAACAGCGATAGTACGTCTAAAGATGAGTTGATTTTTTCAAGGTAATAAAATTGAAATCATCAGAGGTTTTTCAACCTGATTTTATTGAGATAGCTCAAGAGCTTTTGAGCGGATTACTTTTGATTCCTCTTGTCGTCATCATTTAGTACGAGACTTAAATGGTACGCAGGTACACTGGCAGGTAGTTCAGTTGTGGGTAGGAAGACAGCCAGTCATAGTCGCTTAAATCTTCACTGCTGGACTTTCGTTGGACAAATACTTTCATTCTTTTTGTATGCGGGTGGACACGGGCGGACGGGCGTGTCTCTGTCACTTAAAAAATTTTGTGGAAGTGTATCAATCGGTGCGATAACAGGTTTCACAAAGACTTTTAAGGAAAAGTGTCCTGTCAATTTTAACTGTTTGAAGTTGTGACAGGCAATTTAATGGACAACGTGCAGGTGCATAAATCTCCCGAATGTGTAGTACTGAATTTATACGGATGTTGGAGTTTGCTAAATGTACACAAGGCAATTGAAATGAATGAAATGTAGGGCTTTTTCAGACTTCTTCAGATGCATTTCTTTTACTGATAAATTAAAGGCGACTGCTGTGGACAGAGTCCTCATTATTGCTGCGAGAAAATAGGAAGTTCGCTTAAGGAGATTGGGATGTTTGCATTATTACAAGCTGTAACTTCTACTAGATATCATTAGTCTCTACGTAATCATCACGAAGTGAACATTCACAAGCACATTGGAATGCTTTGCGTCCTGCAGGACTGACCACAGGACAATTGCCTCCTTTGTACAAATACACATCCGGATTGGGATTCTTTCTCACGCAGTCCTGGAAGCATTCTGTGAATGGAACTTCTTCGCACGACGATTTCAATTCCTGTCCAAATTCAGAAAGCATTTAAAAAATCACCATCCTTGTTCTAATAATAAGATCATGTCAGCATCATCATTGTACGAAGTCACTCACAGTTCGACAGTCACACACGCAACTGCCAGAAGTTGAATCACAAAAAGTACCCGAATAAGGTAATCCTGGCACAGGTTCGTTGCACACGACAGGACACATTCCTGGACTCTCAGTGCAGTTCAATTGTTCTTCTACTCGCTAAGAAAAATGAATAAATACTCTCATTTAAAAATATTATTTCTTTTTGAACAAACAATCAAACAACCCTTCATATCATTCAACATGTCTCCAACATTTAACTGACCAACGATGAATTGACGGAAGCGATCAATGCAACCAATAAAATAGCCGAAGATGGCCATCCTCCTCGATTAATTACTTCACAAGCCATTTGAATCTTCAAATACGTAGGTGATAATTTGATGACAAGAACCTTTATCCTCTTTGCCTCCTTACCAGGAATACTCAATGCAATTCAAAATTGCTGTCTTGTCTTGTACTCTTCCACCCTTATGTCTCTACTTATGTGTTTGTTTTTACAAGTAACTGCGTGTTCATTCAAAAAGATTTGTATGAAGAAGTCATGTGAGATGATAATGAGCCTTC
>JAQGAD010003142.1:0-11108 GCA_034696625.1 Isotomurus palustris
GATCATTTTTGTACTTTGAAATTTTTTGAGGTAGAAGTCGCGGATATGGACCCTAAGATACAACGTCAATAACAGTACATGTCCTTTTTTTATTTCAGTTGCTTTCAGAAAATGGCGATGGAGACGGAAACCTTACAGAGGCTAATCATAACAACCAGTTAACAGAGTTAGAAGTCCAACTGCAGGATGACCAACTTAACCAACCTGACGTTGTCTCAGAGCCAGAAGCCATGAGTTTGGGAGACTCGGAGCACAACAACAACGAAGACAAACAATTTCAAGCACCCTCCAGTCCTGCAAAAACTCGAGGGAGACATGAGCCTAAATTAGCCAGTAGCCCGATCGTTACAGAACCCGATAAAAATGATAAAATTGAAACTTCCGTAAGTTATAGCGATAGTTAAGTCATAACCTTACTAAAAAAAACTTACAAACTACAAAAGTACTTACAAAATTTATATTTATTTCCGTGTTATTTTGTAGCAACAAACGGAGCAGTTAAGTCCCCAAGAACCGACAAAAGTTATAGAAATCCACATGAAAGCATTAGATCCCAAGACTCATGCAGTCCTAGTAGAAGATGTCGTATTCAAATCTAGTATGGAACAATTAAGATCATTTCTTTCAAACCATGGTGTGACGCTGCTTGCGAACACTAGTCAGACAAGTGGCTACTCTGCCGACATTTCTTCCCAGGATGTGTCTCAACAACTGAAATCGAGACCTGCGTTTACTACAACAAGCAGAGGCTCCAAAAGAAGTAGATACACATCCTCCACTTTGGGTTCTTCGATTCCTAGGGAAAGTATGGCTACTATTTTATCAACAAGTCCACACAGAAGTCCAAGTGATGAAGGTATTAAATATTCCTTTTTTTAGTAGATGTTAAAAAATATGAGAAAGGAATTATGTGTAGTTTCGAAACTTTTATTCTAGTGAAACACGATACAGTGCACAAAAAATTTGGAAGAGTACGCGGACCTAAAGTTACATCAACTCAGATTGGTAAAAGTGGATTAACTAGCCCTTCGAGAGAAATTTCGCCTGATAAGCTAGCCAAGTTCAATGGGGGAGATTCCTCAACATCAACTAATGGTGTATCTCCTAAGAAGTCGAAAAAAGTAGTTACATCGACAACAAGCAAGTCCAGCGAGAAATCTTCGAAAGTGAAGATACGTGATAAATCAAGTTCTTTGAATTCTACCACAAGCAAAGGCAGCACACCAACTAAAAGTAAATCTGGGAAAAAAGGTGCAAATAAATCTCATACTCTCTCAGCATCACGGGAATTCTCTGGAGTTTTGACACCTGCAATGTCTCCTGCAGTCCCTTCAACTTCTGTTTCTGTCGAACCTTCTCCCGCCCGTACTCTTGCTAAAGTCGTTGGAACTGAAGCCAAGCCGTTAACTAAATTTGAATCAGAAGTGAACAATGAACCAGTGGATCCTAAAGAACTTAAAAAGTCGTTAACTGTATGGAGTCGAATTAGTCCTAACGAACTGTGCTACGCCAGATGGAGAGACAAAAAATACTACTCAGGCGTCATTCTTGAAAAGTGGACGAACGATACTTACAAAATTGATTTCGACGATGGTATGGATGGCGTCGCGTCTGAGACTCACATAGTTCCTATCAAGATACTTGGGGTGGGGACCATTGGGGTTTATACACCGGATAACATGTTTAAGCCATCTGTGGCTACTGTACTAGGACAAAAGTTGTAAGTGCAGACCTTTCATCCAATTAAATATCAATAGCTGCGCTGCAAGAAGTGGTAGTATTGGGAGAATAATGCAGTTATTCAAGTGCTAAAAAATAACAATTTTCTGTAGCGTTGAAGATCCAGAAGTGGGGACTGCTGTGAAGTATGCCATTACTTTGAAGGGGGAAAGCACTCCAATTTGGTGTACAAGAAGACAACTTAGTATTGAAGAAGTGGATGCTAAAAATCTTCGAACTGAATTTGCGCCATCTTCTAAGGCTCCCAAAGCTGCTGAACTCAGTTTAGGTAAGTTTTTAAATCGAAACCCGAGTGACGCAGTATTCAATTAATATTAATTTGGTAATTTTTTTTGCAGGAAACATCGTAACTGGCCCACGTCGTCGGGGCACAACATCCACACCAGGCCAAGCTGAGGCGAAAGTGGTAGGAGGTGCATTTGATGAGAGGTATGTGGATGGGCCTGTTGATTATGCAATTATGACTTTTGATTCATGGGGTTCAATTGTCAATTACTGATGAAATTATGTATTGCATCGTAGTGTCTCGGCTTCACCAGCAACTAATACTAAGAATAAATCAACTCCTAAATCTCGCATAACCCCTGGAAAAAAGGGGAGAAAGAAAATTACAGATAGTTCAGAAGGACAAAGTAGTTCAAATACGGAAACTGTTTCGAGAGACACCTCATTTTCTACTCCGGGATCAAGTAAATCTTCTACAACTCAAGAGAAGAAAGAAGTTGCACCTAAAGGTATTTTACCAACACATAATACTGTATGAACAGCTTAAGAAGCACTGGAAATTCATTGGATGACTCCAAAGCTTCTGTTTCTTTTATCTAAAAGGACATACTTGAAACTTCAAAGTGTTTTGTTGTTTGATTGCAGAGTCACCCAAAAAGGCGAAGTCTAAAGATGCCCTTTTATTTGAGGGATACAGTTTTTTCCTTACAGCCAGCGGTGGAGGGGACCCAGCAAGCACTGGTGATTGTTTTGAAACGCATTGCGTGTAAAGCAAATTTTGATTTAACTTAACATGAACTTATCACAACTCTTTAATTCAGGTGGAGGTTCACCCATTCCATACGATAAGGATGAGTATCGTGAGCTCATCGAGAAACACGGTGGCGTAATCGTAGACGTTGTCGGAAAAGAAGGAAAGGCGAAAGACAAGGTGTTTCTTGTTTCAGACAATTACGCTAGAACTGTCAAGTACATTTATTGTCTCGCAGCATCCATACCTTGTGTATCACATGCGTGGATTCAAAAATGTCTCGATGAGGTGAATGTTTTTTAATATTTTTATGTGTCATCTCTGATCTCAAACTTACATACCTTTCTAATATTTAGAACAACATTATTCCATGGAAGAAATACGAGCTGAATTCTGGATGGAGTTTAGAATTGGACAAAGTTATTCCGGCGCACACTCAGAAGCCTTTGAAAGCAATGAAGATTTTCATTACAGCTGGCTCAGACGATTTGTATAATTATTGGAAACCAGTTCTGACAGCAGCGCAAGCCAATCTTTTGAAGTCGTCTAAAAAGGACAAAGAAAAGTTCGAGATACCTTTAGGAACTGACGTTATTGTCACTGATGCTACTTGTGCTCCAGAGATACTAGAGAAAGCCCAATCCCTCGATCTGCCATTTGTAAAGCCAGAATGGTTAGTGCAAACAATAATAGCTGGAAAGAGAGTGGACTACTTCGGGCATGAAAAATATCGAGTAGATGACCCACTAGAGAACGACGGAGATGATGATGAAGAAGACGAAGAAGAAGATGAGGAGGAAGATCAGCCTTGAAGTGAATTAGCTCTTGAGTTGTTAGTGAGGCTGATTACTGGTTAGGCAGCAGAACCCATGAATCGAATCTCACGTTATTTGCATTATGCAACGAGTTTTTTGTATTTCCGTTGATGTACAAACATTGTGTGCAGATATTAGTTGTCCAATTAGTTGACTACTGCAAGATTGCAATCAAAAGGAATACTTTTTGCATTTCTCACATAGCAGTGAAATATTACTATTACTAGGCTAATAATATGGAATTTGCATTTATTTTAATGTAATACAGAGTCTCGCATTAGTTGTTAAATTAGTGTTTGAGGCGAGTCTGGAAATGTTAACAGTTTCCAGGAAATGAATTATACAGTGGAACTATATGCCCTTTGTCTCATGGAGCGTTTGATTGAATACTATCGAAAGAGTCTAATAGAATTAAGAGTAAACTGTACCTATTCTTTGTGATGTCGTAAAGAAACTGAAATAAGAGGTCTTGATGTTAACTGTTATCCCGTGTGTTTCTGACTATACTTAGTAGTAGCTACCCTGCGACTGAAAAAAGTGAATATTACAATTCGGGTTAGTGTGAAATGTTAATGAAAGGGTAGCCAAGAGTTGATGGAATAATCTCAAAGTATTTAATTTTGATTATATATGAAAGAACCGAGTGTGTAAAAGGGAGAAAAATTTAAGTGATCAAAGCATTTAAGGTACAGTGCTGTTTGTGATGGTAGAAAAGTTAGCGATGAGTGGTGGGGTTGTGGGTTGAAAGAATTGACACAAGGACATTTGAAGCCTCTTTTGGACTAATCAGCGTGTGCGGGCCCTGTAGTAATTGTGTTACAGTTACAGTACAGATCTAAAGGAATCAGGTCTTTCCTTCTGTACACCATAATAATGATAATGTTGTTATTATTTTTGTCATTCTAATACACAACAATTCGGTTCATGCAGACAACCGAAGTGTGATACTTCTTCTAGCTATTAACTTTCTTCTAGAAGATTCCCTGCTTCTAAACAACCTTTTGATTGTAAAAGAATATGGATTAGCTTCTATATGATTTTTAGACTGTTTCATTGAAATGTTAAGCGTCAAGTAATTTCCTTTACCTTGTTGAACTGTCATTGATGTTATAATAATAACCGGTACTAAATGTTTGTAAGCGAAGGATGTAACGATGTAAGACGCGTTATATAGATTAAGAAATCTTGAGAAGTGAGAAAAGTAACTCAAACAAACGATAATTTGTACGAGACGTTACCTAACGTTGCATTAAATGAAATCGACTGATACAGAAAACGAATCCCAAGTTGTTTTGAAACTTTATTTTTGCTTACGAAATTGTAAAAATCAGCGCATCTTAGAAATACTTCGAATTTATTGTACTTGTACGTGTCATTTTGGGATAAGCAGTTTGAGGAATGGTTCACTGGGGCACTCTGACACTTCGAGACTCGCCGCGCTTATTCAAATTGATTCCCCGTCACCGAAAGTCCGTCTCTTCTGTTCTGCTGTCAAAATATTTTTGTTCTCCGATCAGAACAACTGTTGCCGACCGTTCGTCTTTGAAACTTCTTATTGCTCCGGTTGAGGAACGTCTATTGTTTAAGATGAAGGACAGGAGCGGGGGAATCGTTGAGCCTCCGTGCTACACGCTCATCAATTTCCCGAGCGATGTTGAACAGCCGTCCGAAATGCAGCTCAAGTCGGACTTGGGTAGGTCCTCATATTTTACGTACGTATGTTCGAGATTCTAATTGTCTGATTATACTTGCAGAGAAAGGAGACCTCAAAGTAAAGACGGAAGCGCTCAAGAAAGTCATCTTCATGCTTCTCAACGGGGAAAAGCTTCCTGGACTTTTGATGACCATCATTCGATTCTGTCTTCCTTTGCAGGTATGCGTTACTTAATTCGTTGGGTTTAGGAGATGATGAGATCTTGTTTAAAAGTATAACTATACTTATTCTCGTTTGGAATCTGATTTGCAGGATCATATGGTTAAGAAGCTGTTGCTGATTTACTGGGAAATCGTGCCCAAGACATCACCCGATGGCAAACTCCTTCACGAGATGATTTTGGTGTGTGATGCTTACAGAAAGGATCTTCAGCATCCTAATGAGTTCATCAGAGGATCCACATTGAGGTTCCTGTGTAAGTTGAGGGAACCTGAACTTCTCGAGCCTCTCATGCCTGCGATTCGCGCGTGTTTGGAGCACCGACATGCTTACGTTCGACGTAACACTGTACTCGCCATCTTCACAATTTACAAGTACATCAAATATTTCGTGAATTATAATTCGTAGAGGGTATGAATTTCAGCTAACTAAAGTTACTGTTTGCAGAAATTTCGACTCCCTCATCCCAGATGCCCCTGAGGTCATCTCTAACTTTTTGGAAGTTGAACAGGACATGGCCTGCAGAAGGAATGCATTTCTTATGCTCCTCCAAGTTGATCAAAAGCGTGCACTAGAATTTTTGTCATCTTGCTTGGACCAGATTGGTTCATTTGGAGACATCTTGCAACTTGTGATTGTTGAATTGATTTACAAGGTTAGACTTTAAAGAGAGTTCGCGATGCTAGATGCAATCTTTTGGAGATGTTACACAAGTACTTAATCTAATTTGCTTTCAATATTGTAGGTTTGCCATCATAACCCCAGTGAAAGGACGAGATTCATTCGATGCATATACAATCTCCTGAATTCAAACAGTTCTGCAGTTCGTTATGAAGCTGCTGGAACTCTGGTAACTTTGTCTACTGCCCCGTCAGCTGTTAAGGTGAGCTAAATCTGAAACTACAACTTCAACCAAAATTCATGGATCTAGTTTTCATTTTGCGCGCATTTGAATTTAGGCTGCAGCAACGTCTTATATAGAGCTCATTGTAAAGGAGAGTGACAACAACGTGAAGCTGATTGTCCTCGAGCGATTAGCTCAGTTGAAAGAAGCGTCTCAAAATGAAAAAGTAATGGAAGATTTGGTTATGGACATCTTGCGTATACTTTCCGCCCCAGATCTCGAAGTTCGAAGGAAAACTCTCAATTTGGCCTTAGAGTTACTGACATCCCGCACAGTTACTGAATCAGTGATGTTCTTGAGAAAAGAAGTTGGAAGAACTCACAATTCTGTTGAACACGATGAGACTGGTAAATACAGACAACTTTTAGTCAGAACTTTGCACCAGTGCTGCGTTAAGGTAAGCCTAAGCCCTTTCACGTAATTAAAGCTGAGATATTGTAGCTTAAAATTAACTCTGTGCTCCTTGTAGTTTCCAGATGTTGCACCAAGCATCATTCCCGTACTCGCCGAGTTTCTTTCGGACACGAACGAGTTGGCTGCATCCGACGTTCTACTGTTCATGAGGGAGGCCGCCCAAAAGTTCCCAACTTTAACTGGAACAATCACAGAAAAGCTACTCGAAATATTCCCCCAAATAAAGTCGGCTAAAGTGATGAGATTTACGCTCTGGATTTTGGGTGAATTCGTCCGCACAGGAGAAGATGTTGAGAATGTTATGACCCAAGTAAAGAATTGTCTTGGTGAACTTCCACTGACCGACTCAGAGCTTAGGAAAGCTGCCGGGATCGAAAATGAAAGTGACCCTAACAAAGAATCTTCAGATGCCAAACCTTCCAGTGATAAGAATCAGTCATCTCGACTCGTCACAATGGATGGAACCTATGCCACTCAATCTGCGTTTTCGATGACCCAAACCAAAAAGAAAGACGACGATGTCCCTCCACTACGAAAACACTTGATTGATGGAGACTTCTTTGTCGCGGCATCATTGTCGTCTTCACTTACTAAAATGGTAATCAGAGTTGGAACGTCGGGCTCAGTTTCGAAACAAGAAGCACATACTCTGTATGCCTCTGCCATGTTCCTCATGACTACAATCCTTCGATATGGATCATCTGGTCTTCCTGCTAAAGCCATTACAGCTGACGACATCGACCGAATCAAAGTATGTATTCACGCACTAGCGGAAAATAGTGACAAGATAAGTCACATCTTCTCAGAAGACTGCAGGAGTGCACTAGCGTTTATGCTTCACGAGCAAGCCGAATTCGAAGCTGCTAATTCGTCTAAAAAGAAGAAGAAAGATGTCATCGTTCAACCAGACGATCCCATTGTTTTCAACCAGCTCATTTCCAAAAACGATATAGTAAATGGCGAGGATGTCTTTGAACTTAGTTTGAGTCAAGCCGTTGGTTTCAGTGCGAAAAAGAACGACACCGACGTAAGTTCATAA
This sequence comes from Isotomurus palustris, assembly GCA_034696625.1. Taxonomy (NCBI): domain Eukaryota; kingdom Metazoa; phylum Arthropoda; class Collembola; order Entomobryomorpha; family Isotomidae; genus Isotomurus; species Isotomurus palustris. The sequence continues at coordinate 7,762 of JAQGAD010003142.1, forward strand.
ATACTTTAAACGCACAATCTGAAACTCTGACCTAATCTTGACTAACTGAATTGGGAAATTTTAATTCTTCACAGTTCTCTTCGTCCAAGCTGAGCAAAGTTACACAGTTGACTGGATTCTCAGATCCTGTCTACGCAGAAGCGTACATCAATGTTAACCAATTCGACATTGTTTTAGATGTTCTGCTTGTAAACCAAACCGATGACACTTTACAAAACTGCACGTTGGAGTTGGCTACTCTTGGAGACTTGAAATTAGTTGAACGGCCACAGCCAATTATTCTTGGACCTCAAGACTTCACTAACATAAGGGCCAGCATCAAAGTTGCTTCCACGGAAAATGGTGTTATCTTTGGAAATATTGGTAATTAAGTTGTTCCGGTTGTTCCTATTTTCTCATCATAACTTCCAGTAGCCTCAAGTAATATTTGTTAATTTCTAATTGCCACAGTGTACGATGTTGGAGGAGCCGCGTCCGACAGGAATGTCGTAGTGATGAGCGACATTCACATTGATATCATGGACTACATTTTACCTGCGACTTGCACTGATGCAGAATTCAGAGGCATGTGGGCTGAATTTGAATGGGAGAACAAAGTAATTCTAAACACAGTTTTTGCACTTCAACATTTCGGTGTGAATCGGTGTGAATGAAATATTTATTGTATTTTTGCATCTTGTTATCCGCAGGTTGGAGTGAACACTTCAATCACAGACTTACATCAGTACCTTCAGCATCTTATTAAATCTACCAACATGCAGTGCTTAACACCAGAGAAGGTAACTTGCCCCGTCACAGTTAGAAATTCATTTCCAACAATGCAAACTAACAACATTCTAACTTTACTTTTCCATATTTTCACAGGCTCTTCTGGGTGATTGTGGATTCATGGCTGCGACGCTTTACGCCAAATCCATTTTCGGTGAAGATGCTTTAGCTAATCTTAGCATTGAGAAACCCATCGACAACCCGAAAGCCCCAGTGACTGGTCACATCAGAATCCGAGCCAAGAGTCAGGTACTGCAGATTTCTCAGTATTATTTCAGTGTAACTCACCAGTTGTTTTATAAAATATTCCTTTTCATCTTAGGGCATGGCTCTCAGTTTGGGAGACAAGATCAACGTTTCCCAAAAACGAGGATTATCGTCAGTAAACGCCCACGCCCAGACGCCTCAACAGCCACCCGCAGATCAGCAAGCAAGCGATGCTGAGTGAATAAAATCTATCCCATAATTTGGTTATTATAACACCGTTTGTCATTTCCATTAGAATAATAAGAAGATTAAAAAAACGATATCCTGATAATTCAACATACATACATAAGTACATTTAAAAATCACAGCCCAAAAGTCCAAAAGGAGAGCTTCCAATGATTCTTCAGTAATGCAGATGTACTCTGGAATGTCTGGAATGCAGAGGGAAGAAGTGAGCGAGGGATTTTTTTAGGGAAGGGAAGCTTTTTGTGGAGTGGCTTCGCCGTGCTGTCGATTCCTTTCTCATCTCTCCACACGCTGAAGAATGGTGAAGGCAGCAACGGGATTTACGGGATTATTGCTGGTTGTCTTCTGCAGCCGCCGCAGCGCCCTCTCATTCCTCCCTTCTTCCAAACAGACGAGACTGACTTCACGGGAAACTTGCGACACGTGGGAAATCAGCTTCCAAAACAAACACGTGCTGACTCCAGTTCCAAAGTCATCGGAATTCTTCTACGAATCATCAGACAGTGTCGACATTTCGAAACTTTAATCCTTGTCAATCACTTCACAAGTTTATCTTGATAAGTCAAGGCTCATCGATTTTCGATTAGAACGCGCAGTGTAAGTTGATTGTTTCATTGTTTCTTGCTTGATTATATTTTTTTAAGAGTCTATACTCTAGACCAGATTAATATTGAAATTCAACATTAAATAATGTTGATTGCAGATGTCGGAGGGTGAGGAGAAGAAGGTGAGTCATGGAGGAAGACTGGAGATGCCCTCAGGAGAAATCCTCGTCGCCAGAAAGTGTGTCCTCGTGGAAGGCCTACTAGGTAAAGGATTGTCAGCAGAAGGCAGTGATTTATCGTGCGAACCTTCAACGTCTTCAAGCAGCCAGCCATCAACATCTGTAGCACAGTCATTGGCGGATAGGAGGAAGAAAGGTCCCATCAGGAAACTAGGTCCATCCTCAGTGCTGGGACGTGTGAAGGATTTCCTCCCTCAAATGAAGAAGTCCAACGAAGCTCTCCTCCAAAAGGCGAAGACTGATCCTTCTTCCGTCTCCGTAGAGGCGCCCCTGCAGGACGACAGTCAGCAACATGTCGAAGTCAGCGTCGCTCTCGTTCCCAACGAAGCCAACGACAGTGACAGCGAAACTGAAGACTTCATGACATCTCCAACCTTCAAGTTAGCTCAAGGAATGACGGCGATGGGAGTAGCCAACAATCCACAGTCCTCAGACAGTCCCAACAAAAAGACTCTAATCATGGAAATGGACTAATCTCTAATCGCAATAATTTATTTTTGATACGAAAGGCTAACACGAAACTATGTAAGACAATATCCAATAGTCCAATCCTCTTGAATTAATTAGTATAGTTTAAGTTTAATTAACTTATATCTCAAGCATTTATACTGTTCAGAATATACCGGTATCCCTTAATTCTAAAGTAAACTGTGATAAATCATAATTATCATTATATAAAGGCTATCAACTATTCACAGAATGTTTTCTACTGTTTCGTTTGTGTTTAATCAGAGCAATATACAAGTAAATAATAAAATACAAAGAGTTAATAGTTAAATCATTAATTGCAAGATAACTTCTTTCTAGAACTTTCTAACTCCTCGTTGAGGGTGGCACATCTTCAGACAGGCATTTCCAACTACTTCCAAACCCAACGTAACTGAGGACACAGCGAGTCCACTTGTCCACATGAGGAATATCACTGGAATCTTCGACCCATAAGTAAACCCCGTGGCCTCAAATCCAACGCTCTCAGGATGCATTCGATTCCTCGTCAAACTTGGGAGGTATGTTTTCTGCCATCTCCTCATTTCTGCGAGTCCATTCAGAATTCCACTCTCCAGAATCTTCGTAATCGTCTTCACAAACTCCGTCGACAAGTGAAACAACACTTGACTCGTCTCCAACAACTCATCGATAATCGGCTCCTTCACAACGTGACACACGATGCTCGTCGCATTGATCAATTTAATCTTCATCGCTTCCAGCGTTTCTTCCAGTGCAACTTCCGTTTTGAATATGGCCAGTTCGCCTGCCCTCTCCACCGCTTGGAATCCCATCGTCGAATCAAATGGAATGTGAACAAACGATCGATTATTCAAATCCCGTATCGAAGGCTTAT
>JAQGAD010003143.1:0-11108 GCA_034696625.1 Isotomurus palustris
GCCACCGAAGCGCAAATAGCCGCGCTCAATCTGGAAAGAGACGTTATGATAGACTTTTTAACGTATGCTGGAATTCCAATGGTAATTTCACCTGTTCCTCGTAAGTCTACAAAATATAATTATAAAGTTTGAAAGATGAAAGACTCATCAACTGATTCCTATGAATGTGTTTATGATATGACTTTCGCTTTCCATAGGGCCTGCCAACGCGGATACTTGTATGCTTCCTAGGGACATAGACTTTCAAGCAAATATCGACGAAGAGAAGGACAGCAAAGAAATCGACGAAGAGAAGGAAATCGCAGACGTCGAAGAAGAGAAGGAAGTCGACGACGCCGAAGAAGAGCCAGTTGTAGTCGACGAAGTCAAAGAAGAGCCAGTTGTAGTAGACTCAGTCGATTCTTTGTGCGAGGAGTCTTCAGAACTTGAGAACAACGACTTGGTTCCATCAGTAGCAGTAATGAATCCTCCAATTGAAGCTATGCAAGGAATGATCAAGAAAATGATGGAGTTCAAGTTTAATTTGAGTAGAGAACGAGAAAACAACAAAGTGAGCATTCAGTGCTGCGCTGGCCAAGGAGATGAGCCTCCTGCAACTGCAAGATCGAAATACCAGGAAGCCAGAATTCGGCGAGTGTCCCACAGAATTGCACACATGCGAAGATCCCTCGGAGAAGATGACTCCAATGATCCGGCCGTACAACTAGACAAGCTAAGAAAGACTTATGATGAAGCAGTATTCAAGAAAGTGCAGGCAGAACTTGGGAGTAAACTCACTGACGCGGAAGTAACCTGCACCGAGCAACAGAAGGCAGACACAAAAGTTTGATTTTTATGCCACTGAGCGTTGATTTTTTCAAGGAGACAAGTTTTTGATAATATTCTATTATTTTACTGCTTATGAATTATGTTTTAGTTTTCGATTTATGTCTGATAGTCTGATTTTCAAGAATTCTGGGAGAATTTTGAAGCTGATTTTAAATAAAGTTGATTTTATTGTTGCGTTAAGTATCACAGGTGTAGTTTCAACAAAGGTATCTTGTGTCTTTGCATGTACAGTCATCTGTCTTGTCACAATGTTGCAGCTTTAGTTTGCTGCGAGTTCTTAAATGGAGGTTTGGAATTTGGTTTTGTAGGCCTGTTGGATAGGATAGGAAAATAGCACAGATGAGACATTGCATTTAGCCACGTCTAGATTTATAGTAAGTTCGATTTCATTTGTTAATTACCAGCGAAGCAGAGCGTTTGAGATGTATGTGGCTAGACTTTCCTGTGTGCCGAGCCATGGACGACAATATGCTATCGGGATTTTGCAATAAAATATGCGGATGGTCATACTCCTGAAATATTATTTGAATAGGAATTGAGTTGACTGAACCTTATTGGATTAGGCTTATCACAGAATACAAAAGTGAATCACTATGTAACTGTGTACTCACCTGGAGACAGCCGCTTTCAAGAACCAAAATCTTGTCACAATCCATCACACTATGCAATCTGTGTGCTATTGTGATTATTGTGCACTCCGCAAACTTATCACGGATAGTTGTTTGGATGAAAGCGTCGGTACTACAGGAAAAGGAAAACAAGATTATCCTCAGCAAATATTGTCGTACTTGAGAATAGAGAGATTTTGTATGTAAAGCAATCAGGAATTGAAGGATTACCCAGGATCAACATTTGCAGTGGCTTCATCCATCACAATAATCTTGTTCTTCCGGAGAATCGCTCTTGCTAAGCATACCAATTGTCTCTGACCCAGACTAAAGTTTGTCCCACCATCATTCACTTTGGAATCTAATGCTTCAACTGCTTCGTGAAGGTGAACTTCCTTGAGGACTTGCCACAACTCTTCGTCTGGAAACTGCTCGAAGGGATCCAAATTGTATCGCACAGTCCCCGAGAAGAGAACAGGGTCTTGTGGGATAATAGAAATGCTTCGTCTCAAGTCGTGAAGTCCGATGTCTTGTATTCGTACTCCGTCTATGTAAATATTGCCATGTGGTTCTGTGAGCCTAAAAAGTGCTGTGATGATGGAACTCTTTCCTGCTCCCGTTCTTCCCACGATTCCTATTTTTTCCATGGGAAGGATGTGGAAGGAAAGGCCCTGCAACACTTCCTTATCGTCGTAAGCAAGAGTTACTTTTTCGAACTGAATTTCTCCCCCACTCGGCCAAGTCTCGTGAGGTTTAAGTTCTGCAGTTGGAAAATTCAGGATTAGGATTTAAATGCAATGGTAGGTAAGATTAAGACTTTGTTTTCTTGAAATCAAACTCACTAGGTTCTGATTCCAATGGAGCCTCAGGTTGCACTTTTACGTACTCCAAACATCTTTCAACTGAGGTCATGAGATTTTCCATTTCTGCGCTTTGTCTCATTCCCCATTGAAACTTGAAGGTGACACTGAGAACTGATGAAATCGCTAGGCCTACGTAACCACTTGAGGTTGCTGAAAGGAAGATTTCTCATTTCATTTAACCCTCAACTTAAAAGTTTGGAAGGACTATGAGTTCAAGGTCGGACTTACATTGGGTAATGAAGAGGAAACTGAAAGTAACGATAATCAAAAAGGTGACTGAAATCATTTCCAGCCAAATTCCAAACCATCTGTTTGAAGATATGAAAAGGAACCAAGCAGCTGAATGGATATCCTGAATTTATCAACAGAATCTCAAATAATTCCCTGCTCAGTAATTGACTCAATTGATATAAGAAAGTATAGCGACTTACCTGATGTCCATCGAACTGCTGTGTCAGAATTCGTTGAGTCTTGAGAGCTCGAATAGTTGTCAATCCTTGAATTGACGCTGTCATGTGCGTAAAAAGTGGACTTCTTGCTACAAGTTCATAAAAACTCCCTTATAAAATTAATTACATAGCAGCTATGGCTTATTTTTGAAAGATTTGGACTTCACGTACTTATAGCTTCGATTCTCTTGACATCCCTGGCAGTTTGAATGTAATATCTTCTGATGATCCACAACGAGATTACAAGAAACGTACTTGGAACAATCACATACAGATTCGACAAGATGACTATAAATATAACACCTAACATAAAACTAAGAGTATCGTGATAACGTCATAGCAGGCCGACGGGAGGGATTCATCCATTGAACACAAATCTTTTGTAAACCGATTCATCACTCGGCCAGAAGGGTTCTCGTCATAAAACTTAACTGGAGCTCGAACAAGACTTCCGAACATTTTGTTGTGAACATTCACGCTGATTCGCATGCAGTAACGGAAGAAATAAGTGCAATTAACGTTGGTTGCAATTGCAATTACTAAGACGAGAACACTGTAGACCCAGATATAAAAATATTGTCCGCGATAAACCAAGTTGGCCTCTACATCACTAACTGTCAAGGGATTGCCGATAAGATGTGAGACCAAGAATAAAACTGATTCAGTCTCTGTATCGTTGCTGCTGAGTAAATTATCGTCAGGCATTTCAGTTCCAGTCTCATTGTGCGGTAGAAAAAGTCCAGATCCAGAATCAAAATCTTCTTCAATGATTGTTATGGTACGACTTGCCCAACGCTCTTCTTCATTTGTCCTGATGAAATGCCACAAGACATTCATGATTAGAAATATTCTCGATTAATTATTTTTTATCGCGTAATCAACTTACCACAGAGCAAGCCACCAATCCGAAAAAGTGTAGAGGATTTGAGACACCACAAATCCAGAGAACACGAGGATCATTCCACACAGGGAATCTCCAGAACGGTAGTACTCCCAATAAGTCTTTAACGAAACGCTTCCAGATGCCATTTTTTCAACTTGAGACTCGTGAGTCTCTTCTTCTTTCTTTATCTCGCTCTCCATCTGCAGCAATGGGAGGAATCGTTTATAGATTTATAGGAGCTGTTCATAGCTTACAATTAGTTTAAACTTACAGTCTCTCTCTTTGTAATGCTTGCTTTTCGGTAAAGATTAACTTCTGCTTCGCTAGTGACGAGGTTCACGAAGTCAACACCTCTTTCGACCAACTCTGCGTAAGTTCCTTGATCCAAAACACATCCCTGCAGATAACAGAAGAGTAGATTGTCATTGTTAAATGGAGATAAGCATTAATTTAATATAAAGGAAGTAAATAATGTGTGAGAAGGATGTTTTGATTAAATAAACACGAACCTTGTCCATAACTATAACATGGTCAGTCTGAGGGAGATATTGAAGTTGATGGGTGACTAAAATTCTCAACGACCCATTCAGATACTTCTTAATGCACTTATCGAAGATATGTCTGCTGACTCTGGAGTCTACAGCGCTCAAAGGGTCATCTAACAGATAAATGTCAGCTTGTTGGTATAAAGATCGAGCAAGATTGATCCTCGCCTTTTGACCTCCACTTAAAGTAATTCCACGCTCTCCTACGATTGTATAATCTCTCTGAGGCAACTGCAAAAAGTCGCTTTCCAAGGCACACACGGAAATGACCTCCTCATAAAGTTCCTCGTCGTACTCCTTTCCAAAGAGAATATTTTGGCGAACTGTTCCAGAAAATATCCACGGATCTTGGCAGGAATAAGCGAGTTTTCCTTTCATGGAACATTTCCCTGAAGAAATTGGCAGTTCTTGGAGCAGTGCTTGCAGAATTGATGACTACAGTTTCACAAAAATAAACTCACGTGATTTATGATTGAAAATATTAAAAGCAAGTTTTAGCGTTAGAAATGTACCTTTCCACCCCCAACGCATCCCACAATCATAACCAACTTATTTCCAGTGAGATTCATGTTCACTTCCTGCAAATTGAATTTGTCTCCACTCCAACTAAAAGTGGAGAAAGGCGATTTAAAAAAAAATAACTCTGCAACGTGAGTGGTAATGTAAAACGCTGAGTACTCACGTTGCAGTCACATTTTGCATTCTGACATACGGCTGATAAGCTTCTTCATCCTCATCCAAAGCACGACCAGAATCGATTGGTAAAACTTCTACATTTCTATTCAGTCTTTGTTCCTCATTGAGAAGAAATTCTTCAATTCTTTTGACAGCCACGACAAGTTCTCCACATCCGGCTGCAGCTGATGGCAAAGTTGAGATCATGTTGATAATAACCACGTCAAAAATTGTGACTGCGTAGAAGATTTTATCTGCAGAGAGAGTGTGGCCAAAGAGAACGTAGATGAGGAAGGTTAGGTAAGGAACGAATTTCTTGGATGAAAGGGAGAGTGAGAAGTAAAAGGATCTGAGGTAGGCACGTTGACGGAGAACTTTCACTTCGTCCCTAGAATAAATAGAAAGAGAGATCGATTTATTTACTCATCTTTTATGACTATGAATGAGCGTGAAAACAGATTTTGGTTCGTGACTGAACACAATCAGAGTTGACAGTTGACGACCTACCGTCTAATTCGATCGATTAAAGAAGAGAAAGGCTTTTCCCACGCGTACATCTTTATTACTCGAATAGCCATTATTATTTCATTCATCACTCGTCCTCGTTCATCGGCTTTTGTGGCTATTTTGGATCTCAGCATTCTAGACAAGCTCCCAATGTAGTCTATTAAAAGGTTAGAAGGTGAAAAGTTATTATCTCCTTTTTTCACGTACCGCTGCGGATATACAAGTTTAAAATATAACTGCAGTATGACAGTGTGAGTCATACATAAACCTACATTGAAGAGGCATTAGGAGAAACACGAAACCAATTCCAGCGAGACACGAAACTCCTAATTCTTCCCATAAGAAGTACATAAAAATAAGCGTTTGTATAGGGCCAATGATGAGATAAGGAATGAACATGAGGTTCATGTCAAATCGATTGACGTCGTTTGATAAAAGGTTGATGAGTTGACCCACTGTTGTGTTTTCTTGAGCTTCTCTGCTTAGTCGCATCGTCTAAAGTATCAGAGTTTCAGAGAATCAGTTAACAGGTTCGAAGTAAAAGGAGTCACATCAAAAAATGTGATGATGCTTCATGTGCAGGTCCAATTTCCAATGTAATTTTGATAATATATTTTTTCGAAAAACGACAAAGATTAAGTGAATTATTACCTTTCTGTAGATAAGAGAGCAAGTTGAGATTCTGCATTTCATTCCAATGTGTAATATTTCAAAGGAAAGGGGATGAATTATCAAAGAATGAAGTAAAGCAGTCAGACAAACTCCAGCAGCGTAAAAGTACTGATCGGCTACTGTTACGGAGTGGTCACTAAATGACCGAATAAGTAGTCTCAGAAATATTGGTTGAGCAACTCTAAAAATAAAATACTCGTAAAAATTCCAGATCTTAAATAATCAATTCGAAAATTATTCGCACGTCCAGATATTTATTGCAATAAAATAATACATGATTTACCTAATAACACATTCATCCAGGAGTAAAGCGATTCCTAGAAATATATACTGCCTTCCAAAGATCGCAATAATTGCTTTGTAGTACTCAGGAGTCTCCCCCTTTTTACGTGCTTTAGTGCACACCTTGTCCCACACTCTGGTAACACAATTTATTATTTAATTGAAATCCACAGAGATGCAACAAAAAGCTTATGAAAAATAGAGATTGATTGATTCACTTACTGCCCCAGTTGATTACCCAGTTTGTGAGAAACATCTTCTCTGGGGACATTGTACATGTCATCCGTTGTCAAATCTTTTCTGAATCCTTCTTTGAACAACGGAACGATCCATAGGAAAAAAAGTTTCGAAATTAAAGAAGCTTTGTCTCTTGGATTATCGTTGTCTTTCTTTGCCCTAAAATCCATTTTATCTTGTGACGTGGTGTGTGCTAACAACTAACTAAATTAAGACTATCGACCTTAAATGTACACTCAAAGTTATCACTAACAACACGATGGGATATGGTATGGTTGTTGGCAGTTTCCTTATCGATTAGACAAAAGGAGTTTAGTAAGATAATGAGAGTAATGTCTCTTTGGCCATCAATCCTATAAGAAGTACACACACTCTAAACTTGATCTTGAGATTTCAGCTGAGAATGTGTGTCTCCCTCATTCATGTGAAACTATTTTGGCAACTGACTTGATTATGTCACATGCAGGATGTTTGTAGTTTGTGGAGTACCGTTTGCTTCCTGCACTATTAGTTAAGTCAGAAAATATTATTATGTTTGTGGTTGTGGGCCAGAAAGTGATGATAAAAGGTGTGTTTACTTATGTGTGAAGAGCAGAAGTCTTATTTCAATTTGATGCTTCTATTCTGCAGAAATAAAGGCACTTCACTAACTAAGTACAATACAGCTAAATGTACAGTGCGAATTCTACACACTTCAATCCTTTACACTAGAGTGCTAATGTTTGCATTGCTCGTTCTAACACTGCATTGCAACTGCAACTATTTGCGAATTGGAGTGAGTATAACTGTGTGATGATGTGCCGAATCGGTTCCGCTTCCCGCTGTATGTTCGGTTTATTCGGACATTCGGAGTCCCGAATTCGCTAAAAGATCGTTCCTTTATGGATTGTTTGAGTTTCCTCGTCGTGTCATGTAGTTTTTAATTCAATATTTATGGTGGAGGAAGGAAAAATTTACTGTTAGAGAAAGGGAGCAATGTGCAACAAGATATTAACACTGATAGTGTTATCCCACATGTAAAAATAATTCTATGTTGAGTGGAAGGATTGATAGCATTTTTTTCAAGTTTGGTATCAGAAAATGGTTTCATGAAAATTCCATAAACTGAACTGGAGTGAGTTTGCTTTGTGGAAGTCCCTTTTATAAGTAGTGCGAAAAATGTCCAGAGGCATAATAAAATGTAGAGTGTAGGATGCGATGGGATTATGTGTAAAATTATGAAAGTATATGAACATTTCATTGATCAAGCAATCAGTGTGCAAAGGAGGTGACCTCGGGACGTTCTCCGTAGGTATCGAAATGAATCTTTTTTTGCAGTGGAGGGCTGGAAAAAGTCTGCTTGTTATTATTCATATGTGATCATGAGGGGAGGTTAGTGTTTGATTTTCTCAGACAGCCTTCTTGATTCAATATTAAAAGCCAGTTCGAGGTACACGCAGATATCTTCAGTGAAAGAGGAATCTGCTTCTTTTTCACTGAATTATTTGATAGTCCTGTCACAGTTGTGTTCAGACTTCCTTCCAACTGCCAACTGTTTTGATATTATTCGCTATCCCGGCATTAATTGAGATGCGTCATACTATTAAAGTATGATTTTTTAAGTTATTAATTGCCAGTTGACTCCAATTCACATTCGTCATTCCCTGTTTGAAAATATCCAGCACACATTAGAAGGCAATGGGCGTTTTAAATAACTAGTATTCTTTTGTGACTCATGTTATAAAAAATTAACCGGGTTTAAATCAGCAGAACGCCTTCATAAGTGTTTTATCATATGGAGTCCATACATGAGTTTTTTAATAAACCTAAATACATGTTAGTGTTACCAGAATTGTTTTTATTGTGTTATGATATTCCAATTCAAATCATACTTTTCTACTTGACATTTGAGAAAGCTAATTCTCGCAAACGTGTTTCACAAGCAGTACCAGCTTGAATTACCATTGAAGAAAACACTCCATCAGGTTTGTCCAAAAGATTCGCTGGAGTGTCGAATTCCTGTGAAAATCACACTCACGTACTCGACTCGATTGACTCACTCGTTGAATGGAAGATTATTCTACTTACCATTAATTGACCGCGATCAAGAACAATAATCCTATCGTTGTCTATCACACTATGAAGTCGATGAGCAATAGTGATTATTGTACAATCTATGAAGCGTTCTCGAATTGCCTTTTGAATTAATGTGTCGGTTCTATAATTAACAGGTTGCAAAATTATACGATGCAGGAGTTGCAAGAATTCTTGCGGAGATGCACATTATTTAGCAATTACATGGGATCCACGTTCGCTGTGGCTTCATCCATCACAATAATTTTGTTTCGGCGAAGAATCGCTCTCGCTAGACAAACTAGTTGTCTCTCGCCAACGCTGAAATTGGATCCTCCATCGGAGACATGAAAGTCTAAAGAAGGCAGTGCGTCTCCCAAATTAACCTTTTACAAAGAAATGCTTCCCTATTATTTCAGTAATTATTTGACATGGATTATTATAGTAATTATCGGCACCAGCAAAAAACTGGAACAACTAAAATCATTCTGAAATATGGCAAAACCCTAAATCTCACCTCTTTAATGACCTGCCACAACTCGTCGTCTTTAAACTGCTCGAATGGATCCAAATTGTATCGCATCGTTCCGGAGAAGAGGACGGGGTCTTGAGGAATGATTGAAATGCTTTTGCGTAGGTCATGCAGCCCAAGTTGTTTGATGGAGACTCCGTCTATGCAAATGTCTCCACGACACTCGGTCAGTCTGTAGAGGGCTACGAGAATGGAACTCTTTCCAGCTCCAGTTCTTCCCACGACGCCTATTTTTTCCCGAGGTTTGATTTCAAAGCTGAGGTCCACGAGGACGTCTGAGTCTTTGTACGAGAGGGACACGTTGTGGAATGAAATTCCTCCATGTGGCCAATCTTTAGGAGGCTTCTTTTCTGAATTACATTTAGTAGAATTTACAATTCAAGTAGTCTGACATACAAATGCAATGTTACTGAAGAGTTATTCTATAATCGAACCTTCATCTGTTTCGAGAGCTGCTTCTGGTTCAATTCTGCAGTATTCAAAGACTCGCTCAACGGCTGTCATGAAACTTTCTGTTTCTGCTGATTGAAGGATTCCCCATTGAGTGATTCCCATCAGGTTAAGAGTCAGAGTAATTGCAAGCCCAACGCTGCCTATTTCAATCGCTACGAGTTTCGTAAAAAAATCATTCCAAAAGATTATTTTTATTATTATGCAATCTTTTTGAGAGGTTGAAACTTACTTTCTGTGTATCCTAAGATGAGGTAACTGAAAGATACGCACGCAAGAAAGATGACACACACAACATCCAGACAGATTCCAAACCACCGATGCGAGACTAAGGAGAGGTAGAATGCAGAAGTATGTATGTCCTGTGTAGTGTTAAAAGGCTAGTAATTTAAACTATGCGATAAGTATTGTCCATAAGAGACGAACCAGAATTGAGTCAAACTGGTCGACTAGCTTCTCCTGAGCTCTTAAAGTTCGAATGGTGGTGAGTCCTTGAACAGATGCTGTGAGATGTGTAAGTTCAGGTGACTTGGCTGAAATGGTAAAGCAATTTTTTAAAAGTAATTCTTTCAATTTGGAAGTTCAGATAAGATTGGATGCATCTTACTTATCGCCTGCAACCGTTTGATGTCCCGAGCAGTTTTGACATAAAACTTCCTAAGCTTCCACATTCCAAAGATGACTAAGACAGCAGGAATGAGTACAAAGTAGTTTTTGACAGTGACAACGATCAATGTGGCCAGCATAGTCAAAAGTATCGACACAAAGTCGAAAAAGGCGACTGGGAGAGATTCGTCGATTGAATTCATGTCTTTTGTAAATCTGTTCAGAATCCTTCCTGCATAAAAAGAGCCCATTATAGTATGTGTAATGGCATCTCACTCCAAAATATTGAAACAGTTTTGTTTGGAAGAAAGTTAACCCGATGAGTTGTTATCAAAGAATTTGACCGGAGCTCTGACGAGCCCTTGCAGCATTCTGTCATGCAAATTGATGCAGATCTTCATACAGTATTGATAAAAGGCGAATGATCGGGAAGACATAAAAATAGCGAGGATCAGAACAGCTACTGAATATACCAGGGCGTACGTTTGGTCGCTGTATTCGCCAATTGTCGAGTCATCTGTGGAAATACTTCTTTTTGATACCTCGTTTGTCCTGCAACCACAAAAAAGTAGCTAGTGCCATAACAGGCGAACAACTACGAGATAGGTTATAGGCTATATAATATTTCTTACCAGTCGCTAAGCCAAACTTCAGTGAAACTGATGGCTACTTGAGTTCCAAAGAAGCAGAAAATGATAGCTATGATAGAAATCTTTGAATTCCCGGATTTGAAATATTCACAATAAGTTTTTAGTGTCACGGAACCCGTCTCCATTCCCTCCGACTTGATTGTCGTGTCTTTAGAAGACGGACGGACGGACTGCGAGTCAACTTTGGCATTGGATTTGGAATCATCTTCCAAACTTTCATCCACAGAGTCGTCGTTTTCTCCAGAACCGAGGATACTCACAAAATTAAC
>JAQGAD010003144.1:0-11105 GCA_034696625.1 Isotomurus palustris
TTCTTCAGTACGACTGCAGGGTCAAAAGTTATAAGGGTTGAAAGTGTGGCCCATCTTCGTGAATCACCCTGTACATTCGGTGGATAAGCTGTAGGGAAAGTGCATTCCATAGCAAGTGGTACTTTCAAATTCTGGTATGTATGCGACCACTACATAGATGTAAAGGCAATTGTTTTCATACGAAGCTGGCATAAACAATCCCAATGGTTTGAAGTAATTTAGGTTTAGAAATTACAACCTTCTTGAAGTTATTTTGGTCGCTAGAAAATACACACCCCCTTTTGATTCAGTTGTTTATTTTCGGAATATATATTTTCCCATTCTCATTGAATGTGGAGAAGACTTAAGTAATTAAAACAATGTGACTTTACACAATTGCTTAGATTTTTTTACTCAGATGTTTGTGGAAATCCGAATACCAATCTACAGCAAAAACCACCACTACGCTATTATGAAACTATGAAATTCCTTTCTGTTACTCGAAAATCCACGCTATAATATTCTTTCTCATTGTCAAAATAAAAATTTTGAACTGGCCCCTGTCAAGGGCTTTGTCTTGTAAAAAATGTTGTCCCAAGTTAAAAAATGACTAATTGGCTTAGATTCACCATTCGCATAAAAAATAAATTTTTTCGGACGTGAATCACTTACAAACAAAACCTCCACTCAAACATTTGGGTTGGGTACACTAATAATAGATGAAAGGTTCAAAGAATTTTACTTAACTTTTTATTGTGTCTGAGTTTCTGCACTCATATGCCTAGTTTGTATAGTTAATCGCAGTTAGAAAGTACAATAAGGTACTTGACTAACGGTGCGGAAATACTTGTGCCAACGGATCCAACTGTTCATATGGCAGTACAATTGAGACTTCAAACAGTTTAATCCGTAAAGCACTTCCTATTAGGAAGGCGAAATCGGTGTATTTGTTTGGAAGAGTCCAAAACCCAAAACTATAAAGCTGAAAGCAACTGCACGGCTCCACTGCAGACGAGCAGACTCAACAACATTCATTCTCATTAGATCCACCGGATGTGGAAAGTAAAAGTTTCTCCATTACTCATCTCACTTTTTCAAGTCTGTCACTCCATGTTTAAAATTTTACGTTGAGTCATGAGAGAGTTGTTTCCGGAATGATGGAAGTTCCGGGTGATAACGATGGACAGATAGAGCAAGTTGAACAAGCCCCAAACTTTTTACACAGTGAGTTTGTGTAAAAATGTCTAACGTAGCACCGAAGAGTTTGTGAAAATTGATATATTCCTTAAAATTAATTTCCCTGAAAGTGTAGTTATTAATTTAAAACTAGTTTGGAAGAAGACGATAGACAAACTGTAAAAAACAATTCAATTCTAAATTCTAAATGAAAATTCGAGTTGTGAATATTTTATGAACATGGTTAGCAGCAGCATAACTAGATTGTCTGTGAAGTTATTTTCTTGAAAATCAGTACAAGAGTACAAGAGTATAACTACAACTCATTTATTAATACAAAAGAATAAGGAATTATTGTGAAGCTCGAGAAAAGTTTCATGGTGAAAGAATTGGAAAACTATGAAGGACAAATGAAAATCCAGACTTCCGAATTCGGTAGAGAGGAAGTTTCTCCCAGGAAAAGTAGTAAAGTTAAGTTTCTACAAAAATATGAATATGCAAGAGGACAGCGCGAGAGAATAAGTGAAAGTAGAAGTAGAACACGATATGAGTTTTGACGAGACTACTTGATGCGTACGACAGACATGCTGATACGTATAGACAGGAAGAGACAATAGGTTTGAGTGTGCGAACACCGTTCGGATGAGGTTTGGTGTTGCAGCATATGAAGCAAAACTAAAACTGACTAGCTGTGCATAAAGTGAACTACGTTAAATAAAAGGATCTACTCAAGTCACTTGTTCAAGTGGAAGATAAGAAGAAAGATTCGTCCAAATTGGAAGGTGATTTTGGATGTCAAAAACTAGACAAGGCTAAATTAAAGACGAAGACAAAAGGAAAAGAGAGGAAGGATAAAAGGACAAGACTTGACTGCAGAGGAAGAGAGAGAGAGAGAGCGAGGAGACAGGTTGGGCCTACGGAAGGAATGAGGACACATGCTTGTGCATTTATACGACTGACTTTATGGCACTTCTTCCTTCCTTCGCCTCAGAGACAACTCAGACCAAGTGAGAAATGTCAGGTTCTGTAGGTTTTCCTTTTCAAACTTAAACTGAACGTCAGCAGTTTCTTCCTTGAACAAATAACGCAAGATTAAAATAATAGAATAGAATAATAAAGGAGAAATCGTTTTCTCTTTCCAAAACTTCTCGATTGAATAACAATAGTTAAACAATTTTACGCTCAGGAATATCTCATTGTGTTATGTTGAAGGAAGAAGGAAGACTCAAGACATTAAAGGAGGAAGCCCAATATTCATATTATAATAACATGTAAAAAGTGAATTGTATTCATAAAAACTTTCTTCTCAAGTATAATAATAAAGGTACAAACACGAACTCTTTATTATCAACTTGGATAGTTTGGAGGTGTGTGTAGGTAGGTACTATAGAGTTCCAATTTATAATTTGTATGGGGAGTTACTACCAACAATAAGAAACCATGTTTTCCTGTTAACTTTATAGCTTGGCTTACTACGAATTCTGAATGGCTCTTTTAGGAAAGAACGCGAAATTATCATGAAACTTCCACTCACACAAGTGCGGTGACTTGAGTTGTTCCAAAATTACAGGAGAATACGATTGAGAAGGATACATGTCATAAATTCAATTATTGTCCTCACCACCACCCTTGTTCTCAGGTCCCATAAGCGATTTATGATGTGATGTTGCGTCACGCAATTCATCTGGCATTCACAAGGTCTAGACAAAGTTTCATTGCGTAGAAAGGAAATGAGAAAATATGAGAATGTTTGTGTGTGCTTAGTTCCTCAAGTTCGAGGGAATGGTGGAAAGTAGAAAGCAAGTTACACTCATAAAGCATGTTCACTAACTCAAAGTGTTGTTAACTCACCATTCCTCATCATCACAGGAGTTACACTATACTACTCATAGTTAAGATATATAGGCAATAACTTTCTCTCTCCTTCTCCCTACTAGCCTTATAATTTCATCAAAAGAAATGAAAGCACTGCAGTTGAGTCTTTCTGCTACGTAGAAGAACGTAATAATAATTGCATTACTGTACACATACACACTGTATACTATTTCGAATCAACTTTCACATACTTTCTCCATGTAGTATTACATTTTACGTTTAAGATCCTGGCGACAAAGCTATGTGTGCAATTAACCACGAGGCTTAGTCAGGAACAAGCACAGCAATAATTCAAAGGTCTTGCGCTTGCTAACATTTCAAAGACAACAAAGCCACAAGCAAGGAAAGTTTAATCACATTGTCTGTCAGCTCAAGTTAGCGCTCATTTCAAGAGAGAAAGCTGACGTCGCTCAACGAGCACACGTAAAACGTAAAAAGAGGACTTCAGTGTAACTCTTACAGTATATAACAAAGGCCCGTTTTTTTGGTAATTGGACTTCCACGTCCTTCTTACGAGAAAAAAGCAACCTAGCTGGCCTCTTCCAGGCTGGTCTCACAAAATCCTTTGCTAAGCAAACTTTCATGTTTAATAAAATTCTTTCGTGAGTCTCGATACCGAATGATATTAGATCTTAGCCTTATATAAGTCCACGAGGACACTTTTCATCTCTGAACTTGGATCGAGTTGCGAGAAGTGCCTTTAATAAAGTGTCAACAAGACTCCTCATGACATCCTCCATGTGACACACACACACACACACAATCTTCGACGACTTCGACCCGATACGGCCGATACCCGACGCACAAAAGGCGTTTACTTACACTTCAAGTCTCACTGAAATCCTGAGACTGTATGTATAGACTAATATTCTATCTACAATCTACACACAATTTGGCAGAGTAAGGCGAGCTGACGCAAAGGGTTTTGCGGTATTACATGTAGCTTTCGACTGTGTATGACTGTATTATTTACAACTTATATATAACTCATACCAGGAAGTACGACGTACAGTATACATATGGGGACTAGTGTTCTTTTGACCTTCTAAGGTCTGCCCGTCACCCTTGTAACATGACAGGCCGGCCATGTGAACGTGACATATGGTAGGACTGTACAGAAAGACATATCCCTTATTCTCGTCGTGTCACACGTATTAATTAAAATTACTTACTCTATCATCATCCTCAAACTGGTACAGCTAGTCGTTGGTCCAACTTTCAAGCTGCTTTTGATGTTATAATAATTATAATGATACGTCGAGCACAGAGAAAGCTGAGGCAGTAGACACACTCAAATTACTGCATACTCAATGAGCAGACTAAATTAGCGAGTACTTTCATACTTTCCCTTCATACGTGGAAAGATGAGGCTCTTTACAGTTTCCCCAAATGGACGTCTGCATTTCATGGATTTTACTGGGCTTTCAACTCACCACTATTTCTTCACATTCAACAGCATTATTATTGTATACCATAAATGATGTGTGCAAGTAGAGGAAGGTAATTAAAATTACTCTCCTCATTACTGAATTCATGTATTACATGAATTTACACATTGAGTTTTCGAGGAACCTTCTACTCTCTGTGTGGTTTTTGTTGCGCAAGTCGTTTTAACAGAAATACAGTTTCAAACTGGAATATGCCTACATTGCTTTCGCACAATTTGTAAATATTTCCCTTTGCAATCATATCACTCACATGTGTGGAATGCATTACAAAAGTCTTTATTCGGAACAATCCACAGTTACCTCAAACCTTTGTAATTATGGATCCATTTTGAAAGTGGTCACAGCTTTCATTAGGGACTTGTTTCTTCTAACAGACAGTTGACACAAGAATTTCGGATAGCCTAAAATACAAAGTAATCATTTTCCTAACCACTCTACGACAAACCCACTGCACTGCAACTACTAAGCAATGATAAGAAATAGTCAGAAATGCACGAGTGAATAATTCATCTCTCCCCGATTCATCAACTTCCACCTCAAGGCTTCTATACTTAAAATAGATTTGTGTCTTAACCACAAAGCACAAGGGCACCTCTATCATTTGGGAGATTTATATATAACTCCATTCGACTGTTACCAAATCCTGCAACTCCGAATGGACGTGGTGGTGGTGGTGGTGGTTGGGGACACGAACTATATACCAACTCATTACGTACTTATTATCTACGTCTGCCTGAGTGGATTCTAGACAATGCTAGGATAAATCCTTCCTTCTTCATCTATCTCTTTCCCATTCTGCTGTACACATAATATACACAAAAGGGATTTAACAGAATAAGGAATGCCAAAATCCATGAGGCGCTTATTTGCATTCTCCACGCGTAATTATTGTATTGCCTGTGTGTAAGAACGGATTTCCGTCACAAAGAAATATCCTTTGCATTCCTCACACAACACTCGTCAGTCAGCTAAGTATGAAAAGGCAAAAAGAAGATCTTTTCGAGCATCAAGAAATCTTTTGAAGATGACTGGATTGTGATAAGTTGTTATGAATGAATGGATGAAATGCGTCATTCTAACATTCAGCTAGGGTGGGAGCAGTTTTGTGTACAGAGTTTAACTTTTTGTACGTAGGTGCTGAGGTGGCTGTTGTCCCCTAACACTTTCTAACAAGGACCAGGGAAAGAAAAGGAAGCCAGAAATTTTAATCTGCATTTTGCGTTTCAATTTCTCACGTCAAGAAAGCAGTAGGGTGGTGAGGAATAGGGAAGGATGACAAGCGACAGGGGACATGATGATGAGCCTTTATTTATTGTCATTAAAAGTGACAGCCAGCCAGCCGTTGGTTCGTAGAAATATATTTATTCACGAACAAACGGTGCCCTGCAATGCAGTCCAGTGTCACTCAGTTGTGCAGACACACTTTATATACGATTTATATATGGAGAAAGCATACAAAAAGACATACTACGGCAGATCTTTCCTGACAACGCCTACACCTTTCTTCTTATTACACAAAGTTACACCTTGGGGATCTAGGATATTAAATTTTTGTCTAGAAGTTCATGCAGATGTAATGTATGCATGAGAAGTTTTTGTTCAGCTCGCTGGCTGGTAGATTTTGTCCTTTAAGCCTGACTTTCCCTGGGTCGCTACGTCCAAAGGATGTAATTGCTTAGGGCTTAGAGCATAAATGTACCTTCATATCCACTAGACGAGAGTCAGTCTTTCAAAAGAGCAAGTCAACTCTCTCTTTCTCTGTCTCTCTGTGTTTCCTTTCAAAAGCTCAAATCCTTGTGTAAGCTCATTATTCATCCGTACACAATACGAATGAATGAATTGTAATCTTGTACATTTAATATTTTCAGGAAATACTCATCCACAAACACAAAGACGCACACAAACTATCTACGTGTCATTGTGGGCGTGTGTAACTTCACCTGAAGAAGAAAAGTAAATCCTGCGTAGAGTTGAAATGGAGAACAAGGAAAAACAACTGAAAAGCATCATCGGTTCATGACAAGCTCCTTTGTGAAAAATACTTTAGTTGATTAAATTGGAAGAAGAAGAGAAAAAAGGATTCCAAGAGGGCTTGTTGAACGCCTACTGCTTCAACAGGATACGTGTTGAGTGTTGTGTTGCTGCTCGTAAGAATACAAAAGATTTCACCTTCAATATGACACTCTTCTATTCTTTTCACCTACACCTACAGGGACCTCTACTTCACCTGAGATTTTGTTTCAGCAACAGGATTTCATAACAAAAGAAAGTACGAGTGGTGAAATCATTTGATCCGATTACAAACTCAGCTATCATCATCATCATTCTCTTCTTGTTAAGAACGTCTTTTGTCTTTTTAAGTAAATTCGTTACACAGCTTCCATTCTAGTGCACTAACTTTTCAGGAGAAGTGTGTTTCTGAGTGTGTCCTGTGCAACAAAAAGGAGAACAACAGGAAGATAAAGGTGTTTTACTGGTGGTGGGTGTCCCTTTTCTTAAAAGAAGATGAAAAAGGGCCAACCGAAAAACAACACTACTTTTCTCCGTACTGTGTACCAGCAATTTTGAGGATTAACTTTCCGTAAAACAATTCTCCGGAAATAACAAAAGAGAGTGAAAGTTGAGTCACACACCGGATAGATTTTGTTGGATACTAACTACTACAACAGTGTGAGTGTCTTCTCGAGGTAAATTAAGGGGAGAGTGCAAATTACATAAATATATAGAGAGAGAGGGCAGAGAGTAGCAAGTTTGGTGAGGTTAATGCTACTTACAGTGAAAGTTCTTTGTGTGTAAAAGACTAAGGGTGAAAGCAAACTGGAGAAAGTGGAAAGGAAGGACGGGTTTCTGCAAGTGTTGCAAAGTTGAAAGGGATATTTGGATTTGCAGTGGGTTACTGAGAAGGAGGAAAAGGTGTTTTGTGTTGTGTAGTGAAAGCACAAAGAAAGTAAATCCAATCCTTCCAAGGAAAAGGAGTCTAAGTACACTATGACTTTTCGAAGTAGTGTTCACATTGGTACATTCCGTTTGTGTACAAGTTTTTTTATAAGTCAGTGTGTTAAATAAGGAAGTGTTCATTCGTTGGAGGTATATACTTTCATTCATGTGTATGCATATATAGTTGTTGTGTGTACAAAACTCCATTCCTTCGGTTGTCCTTTCATCTGGGAGTCTCACCCTGAAGACTCGGAGTCTCAAGACTTTTCCAGATGGAGGAATAAATAGTTGATGAGTGTGTAAAACAGGACAAAGTGAACATGAAGGATTCTCAAGAATTTTCAATAAAACGAGAGCCATCCTGCGAGAGATAAATTCTCCGAGAGAAATAAGGACAGGACAGGAAATGGAGGATTGTCATTTAGTCGTTGGAAGAAAAAGCACAACCGATCCAACCGTCATCATCAGTCCTTCTGCTTCACAAGCGTTCTCTTATGATACACCAAGAAATATTCCCGTTTCAAGTTGTTTTTTTATTTCCTCAGATGCTTTCTCCCGTCTCTGAACAAAAGACGAAGGAAACTTGAGAAGTCTATGTGCCCCACATTCAAGAGCCTCAGAGGCTGTGTATGCAATAAAAGTCAAATTCAATCCGTTGCTCACTGCTGCACGCAGACTGCGGGTGTTGGGCTCAAAAGTGTGTGTAAAATGAAATTCGATTCCCTAAACGACCTCTACAACATGATCTCCTCCCTTGAGATCGTCTGAAGCTCTGAAGTTATTTCCATTGACTTTCTCACTCCGTTTATCCCACAGACACTACACCACATAAGACTTGTCAAGTATTTGTTTATCATTTCATTATTGAACTGCGAGTGTCTGTGAGCTGGAATAGTTCGAGCACAAATTGAGTTGACTTGGTGGAATGTTGAAATACGAGTGAAAAGAGACTATTTAAACCTTGTGAGTGTCAACTTTCTGTGGTTAATGAAAAGACGACTGCAGAGACTTGAAGTTACGACACATGGAAGAATTTGTGTGTATGCGGATGATGATCGTGTTAAAACGAAGTTCGGATGAATACTCATTCCCTTGTAATTAAGATTTTACGTCAAATTAAGTCTGAGTGACTTGGACTATAGTTGTGATCACAGGACTCGTAAATTAAGGAAGATGACGAGGGTTCAGGGAATCTCGTCAATTATTCTCTTGTGTCTTGTGTCCCAGCCCAGACTTTTGTGGTCGTCCTCAGCTCCTTCTTCAAGCTCAGGGAGACAGTGGAGTGCTCGTGTAGTCAGTAGCAAGTTGGGGGCTGTGAGAGGCCTCATATTTCAACCCAAAGGAGGTTACGAAGGAGTCGAAATCTTTTATGGCCTTCCATATGCAACTCCGCCCGTTGGTTCATTACGACTTATGCCCCCGGTCAGTGGATCTCCCTGGTCAGGAACCAAAATGAACGAACAACCTGCCCCAGTTTGTCCGCAAGTTCTACCCAATATTGATAATGAGACTGAGGTACTCAAAGTTATGCCCAAGGGACGACTTGCTCAATTGAAAAGGCTTCTGCCTCTTCTGCGAAATCAGAGCGAAGACTGTCTCTACTTAAATATCTACGTACCCCTTTCAGGTAAGCCACAAGATTCTTTTTTAATTTAACAAAAGAAAATGACTCCTAGTTATTTACACAGTGTTATTTTCAATTGTGTAATGAGTTACTGTATAGTAAATTCTGTTTAAAGAAGCTTCCAGGCATGTTTTCACATGAATGTAAATTAATACCTACAGCTCAGGTATGTCTTCAGTAGCTGACTCAAGACAGGTACCAACTGAATTGTGCAATATGTGGTAAGACGTTCCTTGACTCATCTGTCGTACAAACCGTCAAATATTAATGTCAAAATGGTTAAGAATGGTTGAGTACTTTCTCCTGTGTAAACACGGAAGAGTAGCGACCTTCTGAATTATCACATGTACATTGAGGTTAGGTGAAGTACTCCGTGGGGACAGCCGAGAAAGGGATTCGTCGTTTAATAAGGTGGGAGTGGTGGTTGTGTAGGAACAAGGGTAGTTTGGAAGGGAAGCCAGAATGAAGCAGGAGAAGAGGAGAGGACCGACGATGATGAGAGAATTCTGTAGGAGGATTTGCCAAAGAGTGAACATTGATTTATAGTGGAATGTGGGTCTCAATATAGGTAACTTTTGGCTTCCGTCGGCCCTGAATATACGACCTATAGGTGAATAAATGGGAAAACTGGGAAGTTCTAGAGAGACGGAATAAATTGGCCAATTAATCCTGTAAAATGTTTCGGGTGGTAAATGAAGTGCCATGGAATTCCCGGCATTTGCCGAGACAGGAGGAAAAGCACATTCATTTTGGATTATAAGTTGCTCTCATCTACTCACTACTTTCGTCGGAGGAACTTCACTAGGTCCACACATACACAGAGGAGACACACACTTGCTACAAGGTTATCCAAGTAGAGTAAATCCTCAGAGTGTGACTTTCACTTTGGTCCGATGCATCATCATCATCATCATCATCGTCAGAATGGCATGGCAAGTCACAGGCTCACATACTTTCCTTCTCCCACAGCATCCGATGTGAAATTAGGTCGGATGTCCTTTCCAACTAACATTATGCATGCCACATAAGCGTCGCGACAGAAATCAAGTTTATGGAGTCACTTATACACTCCCCACTTTAAATAAGCACCACACACACACACTTTCTCTTTCTCTCATTTAATACCAACCGCAGCACATTTTCTTGAAAAGGATGAATCGCCTGAAGTTCATAATGTTAAAGGACTAGTTGCCTATATTACACTTCTCTACCACTCATCCTCCTTCTTTCCTTTTCATTCTTGTCCCCATTTGAGGTTCGAAAACAAGACACTCGGGAAAAGTTTTAGACAAGCAGAAAACAAGCAACAATTTGCTACTTTCGGGAGAATATTCACAGATTCACGTGGACATAATGTGACATTTTCATAATTACTAAAACTAAATTCCAGGTGAAAGTATATTTGTGCAAAAATGGTGGGAGAAAGCAGAAGGAATTTCCGGATTTGTGTGTTGTGTAGTTCATGAAGGTTAAATGTGTAATGCTCTCATTCTTTAGTACCTTATAATCTCTAAGCTGCTCTGATACCTGAGTTTTCCCTTCCTGACTATTCCAAAAGCTACGGGAAAATAGAAGGGAAGTTCCATACAATTAAGTCTTAAGTTGATGGTTGTTGTTGTAGCGGTGAAGGGGAATTAAAATTCAAAATATGTGCATTGCGTTTCCTTCATTAATTTCCAAGATGCATGGAGAACGTGATATGTCTCATTTGGCAGAGTACATACATGTTTAGAAGTTGTAGTTGGTCTGCGGATGGTGAAGGTGTAGTTTATGATGAAAGGATTAGCATAAGAGAGCGATTAACAAGAGTAATGTGGGCGGACCACGTACAACCAACTTCGTTAAATGGCACATACACTAACAGTGTACTAAAAAGGATTCAGAGTCGAAACATGATTACTAATTCGTGATAACCTAAACTAATCCTTTGCTATTTCAGAATGCGTAAATGAGGTTTACTAGTTGTCTCCTATGTTTATGTTGAGATTGGAGTTTGAAGTTTAAACTCCGTTGTTGCGAAAGAGAAAAGCTCGGAGGACAGTAAAATGTATTTTGGACTAACAAAA
>JAQGAD010003145.1:0-11100 GCA_034696625.1 Isotomurus palustris
TCAGGCATGGTACCCCAATCAGGGAGTCATGAAGAAGCTAGAATTTAAATAAATCGTTTGATTCTGTGTGTAAATATATTTAAAAAATTAACTCAATTGATTCTGTGTGTAAATATATTTAAAAAATTAACTCAATTGATTCTGTGTTGACAGTAGATGTCGGTCCCTTTTCACACGAACGCTTAACAACATATATACAAGGATTTAAAGACACTGATTGCAAATGTAAGTTGAATTACAAAATCGCTATCAAAACTTCTAACTTCATAAGATTTATAATTATATTATTAAGAAAGGACAAAGATTTCACGACGTTTTGTTGACATGTGGGCAGCAAGTGAAGCCCCAATATTTAACTTCTCTTGGCTTCAGTTTTCCTTTACTTTATTTATATCGGGTCCATTTCAATTACTTCGGTCTCTGGTACTGCAGGATCCTCTTTCTTTTTTGTTTCTGCAAAAATGCTTTGCTCTCCACCTAAGCCTTCTCCTAACAGCTGATAAACTTCTGGACTCTCCAAGACGGGATAATTTTCCTGTGATACTGCGATAGCAGCCAATAGGCTCAAAATAACAAAGACCTTCATCCTTAGATAGCTTTTGTTTCTACCACTACTTCTACTTGCCCCATTACACCACTCTCCCTCCTTTTATATGGATTTAATCTAATGAATCCTCAAACCTTCTACGATAAAAGCTTATTATTTTGAACTTTGAAAGTTAAACAGTGTGTGCACAATATGAAGTTTGCTTTAAGCTTCAATGTTAAATCAGGATCCAAATCACTTTTGCTTGCACACGTGGGTAGATAAATAATTGTTTGAAAACAATAATGACCACTGATTTTATTTGCTTAAAATTTTCATCATAACAACAATTCAACGCAGAAGATACATTGTACTTAAGTTCTTGCTGGATGAGCACTATTTTTCAGCCCTTATTGCATCCTACCCGAAAACAAGACTGTTTGCTTTTACGATTACCAAACAGCATTGAATCACGGAGTAAAATTTTGCTGTAAAAATACGTTCACTTTTAATTAACAAGAAAAATATCTGCTGACGTGGTATTAATTCTCATTTTCATATTGAATGTGTACACACGTGCTTAAAAACTATGCACCGTTTGCGTATTTTAAATCAACTACAAATAAATCAATTATTGTGGTATTTGCTTTGAATTTTGACGTACGTGTGAATGCTAACATGGTCGAAAACAATCCTATTCAGCAAAACTAAGTCAACACTCACACCTTGAAGCAGGATTCGTGGAAAATGAGGTTCAATAAATATTTTTTCTCTCCATCCAAAGGGCCATACCAACATAAGTAGTTGAAATTTTCAAAAAGTATTACAGAAAATTAAAACGAATACTTACATAAAGCCAATCTAGATTTGTTAGAATATAATAAGATTAATGTTAACTCTTCTGATGTTCTGAAGTTTAAAAATTTCATGGTAAGTTTTAGATTAGACTTATAGACTAGACTTTTGTTTAAAAGAAAATAATTATTAGGGTAAGAAAGAAATAAGGAATTCTCGAAGAACATTCGGCTTGTCATTGAAGGTTGTAGGAAATTTGGGAAATATAAGATTGCAGATATCTTATCTGATGCGGGTGTAGAGATTACGAGACTCACTTCTCAGACTGCTGCAATCTGGTGTAAGGGTAACGTACTAAACATTACGCAGGAAGCACATATTATTTGGAATTATACTAACATTTTATTGACACAGAATGGAATTGTATATTTATGCTTCACAAATTACAAATTATTAAAGTGTTAGTATTTGTCCAAAAATTCACAATTGTGGATACACCATACTTACGTTTTTTAAATCCAATTACTAGTGCAAATTTATGTGCACAACACGTATTTTCCTGTAATTTAGGTTAATAAGCTATCCAGGCCTGGCTCGTGGAGTTAGTAAATTCTAAATTTCCCGTCACGGACTCCAGCGGATAGTAAGGCAACCAAACCATCTAATTGAGGTCACTTCAATTCAATTAAATTTAACAATGAATTAAATGATGTTAAAATCGGAAAACATCGTTGAAAGCTACTGGAAATAGAGAAATGAAAGAAAACAAAGGGACAAACTAACAGTTCTTCCATCCTATCAAAAGATTGCAGCGGCTTTGGATGTGGTGTGTGATTGGATGGTCTTCCCCTAACTTCTCATTTGCAACGTCCAAAGCATCCTTCCCTTACGCGTTTCGCCAGTATAGGAAAGAAGGCCAGCTGAGCTACTTCACTGCTTTGAGCACACACAGCTCGATTGCGATGTGCAGAAGTGGGTCCGCAATAACTTCGTCAAATTTACATTCGAAAAAACGCTTTAACATTTTCCAACAATAGTTTGAATGTTTCCTGGTCTCATCCACTCCGAACTTATAAATGAGTACACGTAAAAGAGCAATTGCAGTGTCACCGGACATCGACCAGCTTTCAAGAAGACTTTGGTCTTTTCCAAACATTTGCAGTTGCCTTTCCCACTTCCACTCTTCTGTATATGCGCAGTTAACTTTAAGTGGAACCACATTTCGTTTCCAGGTGGGGCAAATTTCCCCAACTACGATCTGTTCGAACTGTGTGACGAGATGGATCCACTCGGGGATCTTTTCGAGAACAGTGGCGCACTCCACTGGGTAGTATTTAGACAACACTGTCTTCGTCCATTCCAAGTTGAGTCCAAATACCTCGAAGAAGAAGGCGAAGAGACTTTTCAAACCGACCACGTCCAAACGCTCCACCGTTCTTAGAACTTCCTTTACCAGAAGAACCTCCTTCAGTTTCTCGTTGGGAATTCGCGTGGTCAGTTGCTGGAGTGCAGCAGAAAGGGAGCAACTGGGGGAGAATTCGATGACTTCTTTCAAACAATCCACCCAGTCGAAGTTCTCGGTGGGAGTTTCAGGAGGTTGGTTGAGTTGGAAGAGAACATGTTTCACGGAAAAATCAGAGACGAGGCACAGGGGTCGTGACGCCCCTGCTAGCTCCTCTTGTTTTGCTCCCAAGACGGGGACCACAATGTCCTTCCGCTCAGGATGATTAATGTAAGGTTGGAGTGCATCTTTGGCGAACTGGTGGAGAATGGAAAAGGCTGAGGAGGATTGTTGGAGGTGGTGGCTTCCCAATATTAACGACTCCATCAGAACAAATCCTTGCCAACCCTCATCTTCCCCCAAATTGATAGCCAATTGGGTTTGCTCGATGGCCTTCTGGATGTGATGAATTGATCCGGAGTACCGAATGACAAAGGGAAGGATTTTCAACAAAAAGGAATCGCGAGTGTCCCAAAGAGAACCTCCAGCTGTCACCACCCACCCGATTACGTCAACGTCTTCACGCTCTAGTCCACGTCTTCTTTTCTCCTGAATACGCTCTTCTAACGCTTGAAAGTAGTACCAAGGGTACGAACATGTCCTCTGAATGGTTTTCCTGAGGGCGAGGGTGACGGGTCCATCTACCAACTTCCTCTCAGCCTCCCTATCCAGATCGTCATTCAAATACCAAAGCAGCTTCCACGTTGTCTCCTCGTCTTTAAACATGACAAAGTAGTCAGAATTATTTGCCTTGTTCACGAGTTCCCTGAATTTGCAATCTCCCATGTGACTCTCCACATGTTCCCACTTGTCCCTTCCCTCAACGTTCCCAATGGAGGCCACCGTCACGATAACATTGTTGCATGTTCTGATCGCACTTTGCACTTCCTCCTTACTGAACAGCACTTGACATTGGAATGTGATTGCAATCGCCACTATTAACCTCGCAGCCTGTTGTGTTGCCTCTCTGCTATCCTAGATTTCTAATAGAAATTCCCTAGTCCAATCTTTGTTCGCACTCATCTACTCAATGAATTTGGAGAAAGCTACTCTGCTTTCGAAGTTCACGAGGATACGAAATGGAAAAAAAAAAATTTCCACGTGTAAATTTGATAAGCACAATACATTTGATTCTGAGATCAGTATCTTCCAGCAAAATCCACTTTGTTGTGATTGACAAAAGCCGAGGAGGATGAACTTTGCTCTGTTCCAATCCTTCGGGTGCTGCGGTTTGTTTTGAGAGATAAGCAGCAAGAAACACCTCCACATTCTCTGAGTTGTCCATAGACTGAACCAGAAAAGAGCGTCCCTATCGATCTGCGTAGTCTCCTCGTGTACGACGAGTTTGGCGAAGAAGAACTCGGGAAGGCTTCGGTGCTGAAAGACAAGTCCCCCCTCCCTGTGCTCAACGACGAGGTCGTAGGTTTTTTAGGCCGTATTTTTTCGTGAAAAGTAGCGTGGGTGTGTTCATGAAGTGAGGCGGGCAAACTTTGTTCTTCAGCGGAACTTTCTCTTCAGCGGAACTTTCTTCTTCAGCGGAACTTTATTTTTCAGATGACGTTTCTTCATAAGAAGAAAGGGACCTATCTGCGTTAGAATCTAAATCAGGTTTGTCAGTTCTGCAAACTTTCCTCTCGATATAGTAGCTAGGCAGTTTCTGCTTGCTTGGGTTCCACCAAATGACTTCGTTCTTCAGGCTCTTCGTGAAATGCCTCAGGAGTGGAATGATCTCCCGTCTGTTCATGTTTTTACCAAAGTTCACAACCCCGTTATTTAAGACTCCGTCCCCTCTTGCATACTCGAATAATTTGTTAGCAATTTCCTCATCCTCCAAGCTTAGTCCGTCGTAGCAGCCACATTCCTTCTTACTCTTCTGATCCTTGAGTACCTCCAACTCCTCCTTTGTGAGTAAGAAATCTGGAAACGAACTCAGCTGGACTACAGCAAATCTTCCATTATGGTCCCACCTATAATTGCAAGTAAAGGTTTATAACATCGGTATGTCATTAAGAATATGATCATAATATTTTAATCATACTTGTAGAAGAATTCGTCCCAATTTCCGATTCTGTAATCCTTTACGCGACTTCTCAGCACTTCTTCTTCACTGTTCTCGTCCTCTTCGTTTCTTGAAATAAAATTCAGCATTGGTTTTAAAGCATTTGTCCTCTTGTTAAATGGTTTATTTATCTTCAACTGCTTTTTCCCAATACTGAAACTTGCAAGAGCGTATGAGTATTTGATTTTCGCCTCTTCAAGGTCAACAAGGTACACCGAGCCTATCTGAGTATTTTGCTTGTTCACAGAGTTCGGGTAGAATTGAAAAACTTCTACTGGAAGGCAAGAAACATTGATACTCTGAGACTGTGGCTCATTTCGGGGAAACAGATCATCTTTCATCTTCAGCAGAAACTCGAAGGCTCCTTGGGAATCAAAGACGACGGTGTAAGGGTGACAATCATCCCAAAGTTCAAATGATTTTCTAACCAACCGTCCCGTGTTCTCATCAAAGGTGAGAAACTTAGCTGAGAAGCAAGTGATTTGAGCAAGCCACGCCCCAAGCGAATGTCCCGTGAAGAAAACTTGACATCCGGTTGCTTGAGCAAAAAGGGTCACGTAATGAGCAAGGCTGATGACACCTGAGGAGTGCGGGAATTTTGACAGATGCTCCTGAGATCCGTCAAGATTGCGCCTAGACTTGACAGCTTTGTTCCTCGGTGGCTGACGATGATTTGCTTCTTGTCCCAATGAACGAATGCAACTCCGTAGTATCCGTTGCCAGTCGACAAATTTTTTGCTTCCACAAGGAACTGAAAACCTTCGGGCACTCCTGGCACTTTGGAAATATCAATTGGAGTGACGTCTTCTTGGTTGTTTGTCAGTGATTTGACTTTTACTTCTAAATACTCCACCAACCTTCCAGTGTTCATTTTAAGTCCATTCAAAAATTTAGAGTTTACTTGATGGGATTCTTGGAAGTCTCCTATTGGCAAAAAATTCTTTTCCACTTAAATCAGATCCTTTATTTTCAAGGAAGCCAAAGAATTTGATCTTGAATAAACTTCCCCGATATTTTTGTACGCGATGAAGGAGAGGTTAATGAATTCTTTTAGGTACGGAAAATTTGCTATTGGCTTGGTTGACTGATTAAGTAATTTTACCCAAGATGATTTTGGAGGATTCAGCACTAGTTCGTTATCGCGCTTGTACTTTGCTCTCAGATCTAAAACTGCATCGCTTGACCCTAAAAGGTTTTCAAAAATTATTTGCCTATATTTTGATAATTTACATGTCAAAGTGACTTCCATAAATATCAAAGGACAATTGTAGCCTAACATCCAAATTTTTAATAGAACTACAATTCGACACTCACGCTCCTTGGCGAGTGAGTGCCGAAGTGAGTGAAGAAAGGAAACTCACTTTTATATTCTGAATAAATCTGTGGTTTCACTCAGATTTCCAGGGAAAAGTGAGTGTGAGTGAAGAAAGCGAGTTTCCTTTTTCGTTACTTTTCGCTCACAATAATTCACTGGAAATGATTTTACGTGTGAAACAACAATAAAAATGAAAAAAGTCCTGTACAGTTCCATAGATTCTAATTAAAATTTACAAAAAACAAAATTTCAAGGTTTGAACCAGTTCGAAAGCTCACCAACCTCTCTAGTAAGAACCATATTCCATCTTTCACTGCTACATAATTAAACATTGTAGTCAATGAGATGAGTGAATTACGATCAAAAGCTTCTTGTCAACTTTATTCCACCCTTTCCCCACGTATAAAACCCAAGAGACAGTTTCTGTGTTGAGCTCCCCTCCCATGCAATGTTTAATGTTTATTGCATTTCTCTCTTACGTGAGCTATTTAAGGGGATTAACGGGATATCATGTCAAATCATGAATAAACCACTGATGCAATGAAATTATTTGATTGTGGGTCGGTAGTGCTAATGCCGTATATGCTAAAAAACATTAAATCTGAAAAACGTGTACAAACTATGCTAAATCAAAAACTGCAAATGGCAAGTTTTATTGCAAAAGTTGGATAGCCAAAAATGCTAAAAAAATTACAAGAAATGCAAGGAGTCAAAACTCATTTCTTTTGGTTAGGAACAAAGTAAACCATAATGTTTATCCATTTAATTTGAAAAAGCAGTCGGTCTTGGATCGACTTCAATATTTCTAATCCGCTTCCGAATTTAAGCATTGCAATGGCGATACTTCCTGGACTGAAGTTTGGGTAAATTGTCTTCATTAGAAATTCTGTGCAGAGTGTTCTCGTTCCTTCTTTGATCGCCCAATATAGCATACACAAATCGACAAAACTTCGACTTTGAATGGTTAATGGATTTCGAAACTTGTTGTGCCAGCTTTCTGCAAAGTTGGAAGTCTTTGGAATGTTTTGTAGAATTCTGTCGCTCAGGGTTCAGAAGTCAATGTCATACAGGGGTTATTAGAAGACTCCGACGCAGGTTTGAATTAATATTGTCACTTGGAAAGCTTCCCTCTTGTCCTCTCTATAACTTCTGCCATGGATAACAAAGGGTTATTCATCATGACGTCGTGTAAAGTCGTAAGACGGATGAAAGACCACACACAGAACGGAGGGTTTTAGCAACAGAGTCAGCAGAAAATGACGTGACCAGATTGTCTGATATGCTAAAAAACTTACACAAAATCCTGATTAGCATAAGTTGTTTTTTTAGCATACGCGTCTTTAGCGTAATTGGCATTAGCATCAGCGACCGACAACTAATTACTTGTAGTAAGCAACTCTTCGAGTGTATGTGCATTTGGAACAATTGCACAATAAAATGGGGAAACAATCATAATTTCAAGAGATACGCGCATCTATTTTTGTATTCAAACAATGATCACATACGCATTGGTCACAGAAGACGATAATACTACTGTACCTATGCATGTGCTGCTTCACGTACTTTACTTTACGTAGGTTGGATTACGAAAAAAAAGTTTGCAGGTTAGCAATTGACAACGTACTTCTCTTTCTCAATTACATCTTCGACTTATAAACTGCAGTATATTGCATACAGTTTGTTTTATGTAGTAGAAGCACTTGAAAATGTATGAATAATGAAGCAATCGAATTGGTTGTTTAAAAATAATAATGAGCTGTTCAGTGATTGATTTGAAGTTTTATGAAAATCAAGATTGATGAGTGAAAAGATGAGTTTTGAAAGTGAGCGTTTACATGGTAAAGCATTTAGAATTTGAAATGCTTTTTCTCACTCACTTTCTTCCTGGAAACTCACCTGGATTTCTCCACTCTGTTAAGTGGAGAAAAGTCTCATTAAAAATATGAAAAGGGAGTGCGTGTGGAGAAAATCTCCACTCACTCACTTCTATTTCTACTTATAATTTGGCTGTAAGGGTCTTTTATTCTCTTACAGATTTTTCATATGTTCTTAAATTATAATTTCCTGGAATGTTATGATTTAATTCTAATTCAAATAAAAAATTATGCGCAGTCATTCTGAGGGCGTGAAGTCCCAAGTCAACAACTTGCGCCTATCTTTCAACCCTATGCAGATTTATGCTTAAGGGACTTCCTGAATGGTTTACTCTCACTCTAAGACAGTTTAAACTGTCAATTCTGTCTTCAAGTAACTAAGATTGTATTAAGAGATATTTTAAATGATTTCTTAATATTTTAATAACAGCCTAACACAAGCAAGTAGACATCTTTCAGCTCTAGCTGTGAATGCATATAAAGACTAAAAATATGGACAAATGAATACTATTTCAAGAAGTCTGGATTAAATGACAGCAGGGACAGATTTGATTTTGGACCCGGACTTTTCTAATCTGATTTAGTTAGTATTGTACTGAAGGCTTAGGAAATTCAGAGCTTCGCACGTTATTGCGTATACATACACTTTTGACTAATTAGTTGTGACAAATGCGAATTTTATTTCATCGTAATGGTTTGCTAAATGGGATCGTAAAGAACTCTATCCTGTCCAGCACCATTTAACGCAAAACTTTTCCATGAAATATTACTAATACTCGTCCAACAATGTGTGTTTCTTCCTACAACTTCTTCTTCCTACAACTTCTTCTTCCTTCAACCTACAAGTAGTCTTTTATGTTTCCATTGAAAGCGTATTGTAGACTACAGTTGTAAATATGCAGCCTTTTTTGAGTTAATGGAGGAACAGATTAAATTACAAGTAATTCCTCGCTTTCTAATTGCTTAAGTGATTACATAGTGAAAGTTATGCTTGACTAGAATAACATTAGGTTCTCTCTCATCTTTTAAACAATAAGCATGACATTCGAGTGAAACAAGCATGAAAGTGAAATTTTAAACAGCAGGTTCCTTTACACACTCATTAACTATGTGTGAATGGAATGAAGTTCTCACACTTATCAGTGTGAAGTACACCAGTACATTCGCCAATTTAATACCAAGAAATTTAAATCATGTTGGCTTTTATGGAGTGCCAGATTAACTGTGCTTACTTAGTCACTTCTCACTGTCCATTCATTAATTCGGTTTTCGTCGTAATCTTCAACTTGGAATTACAACACACCACATATGAGAGAGAAGGATATCATGTAATATAAATGTTGCTCTACGTCATTTGGTGAAGCGGTTACTCACTCAGTAATTCATTTGGGAGGATATTCATTCATTGGAAGTAAAAAAAATATTCTCAATATTAATTATGTGGTTACTGGTTAGCCATCCCCTCAGTTCGTACTTTAATGTTCATTTATCAACACACGTTATTCTTCAGTCCTTAAGTTACACAGAGCTAATTCACCGACTTCTGGCTTATTTTATAAAGAGAAGGTAGAAACAGCTCCTTCAGTGATTACCATTTTTTCAACATTTATTGCCATTGAACAGAAAATTAAACGACATTCAGTGATTAATTAAGACAACTTTGAGGAATGGATCCTTGCGCTGATGATAAAACGTACTTTTCCACCTCAAGCGACAAGCGCCCTAATTTTTCTACGAAAGTGCTTGTGAGAAGATCTGCAGCGATTCCGTCATCCTCCTTACCTGTGGTCACGAAAAGACAGACAAAAAAACTCCTCATCAAAAATTTCAGAGGTTTGTGCCTCAGGATAAAAATTTTAATACTGTTAAAGTTTCTTTGGCTGAAATGTTGAATTGTTAATATTCACAGAGAAACCTACTTTCTCGGAGAAATACGGAAAAGAGACTTGGCAGAGATTAAAAGAGGCAGTGGAGGCGATCTTATCATCTCGACCAATTAATACTCCTCTTGAAGAACTTTATCAAGCAGTTGAGAATTTGTGCTCATTGAATTTGGCATCGCAGCTTTACGATAACCTGAAAGGTGAGATTTAGCCTCTTATTGACAACATCACTTGATATTACGATTCTGTAGTTTACAAAAACCTTTTTGAAAGCAGAAGTAATTAAGACTCACTTGATGGAAGTTGCTCAGCCGGTCTTTCAAAGTGTCCAACACAAATTTGAATTACTAAAGGAGATGGAAAGATGCTGGGATGGATACTCCCAACGAATTGTTATGATAAGATCAGTTTTTCTCTACCTAGACAGACGAAATATCCTCCAAACTCCCCCAGTTCCTTCCATTTGGTTAGTTTTGAATTTAATATTTACCTGTATTATATAATCGCTAATAAATTATGTCTAATAAAAACGCATCTAGGGACATGAATTTAAAGCTCTTCAAAGAAGTTATCCTTGGAACACAACTTGTACAGACACAAACAGTAGACGGTATTATGATGCTCATCGAAGCGGAACGTGATGGGAATCTTGAGGATATGGAACTTCTTACATCTCTTCTAAAAATGTTATCCGAGATAAAGATTTATCAGGATATCTTCGATAAGAAGTGAATGGAATAATATATTTTAACCAGAAGACAGTAAAATCTGAACTGACGTTAGAGTTCTAATCGTTGTTTTTTAAAGATATCTCCAAGCTTCAGATGCTTTCTTTACACTGAAACCCGAATACTTACGGAATAAGGAATGGCAACGCGAATCCAATAGAAGCGTATCCTGCAATAATGAGGTAAAGGCACATACTAACTAACAACAAGAAAGGCTAGCACAGAAATTCTAGCATAAAAATGGATGCGGGATTTACATCTTCTGCATTTTACATTCTACAATCGGTCTCCAAATTTGTACAGCATTTGGGTTTTTTGTATAACCTATGTGTTAAGTTTATCCTGGATCTTCTATCTAAATACATTTGTGTTTTGTAAAGCTTAATCAGTAATTCAGTTTCTTTCAAAAAGCAACGCAA
>JAQGAD010003146.1:0-11098 GCA_034696625.1 Isotomurus palustris
TCAGGTATATAGGTTAGCCAACTACACGTTGCGCAGGCTATTATAACAAACTGAACTTAGCGATAGTAAACTAACGAAAACAGAAATGCTGAAGGCTTGTACATTTTCAAAACGTAAAATTCAGTTAACTACAAAGTACATTTCAACATCATGTGAAACAGTCATCAGATTAAGATAGAAAGTACAGTTATGGAAAAGTTCTAACAAATAACATTAAACGACAAATTTATAACTAGAAGAAGAGCTTATAAGTCTGTAAAAATACTAACTAGATTTATATTCCTACGAAACTGCTAGTAGTCCAATAAACAAAAAATCAGTGTATTAGAGGCTCATTAAGCTTATTCCACTACACGTCACAAATCTACTAAAGCTACTGGAGTTTCAAGGAATCAAAACTAGTCAAGTAGTCAACATCACAAATAGTGGAACCTTTGTACTTATAACTTTAGTTACTCTTCAAGCTTCAACTTCTCTTCAAGCACTTTTACGATTGCTTCTGCCTCTGGAAATTTGAGTTTGCGAGGTGGTCCTTTATTGATTCCACTCCACAATACAGTCTCTTCTACAAAACAAAAGAGACACCTTATGAGGGACTGGGAAACAATATTTTGAGCTATTAATTACTGCCATATTAAAGGGCATACCTTCATCGTTGATAAGTGTTAATTCGAAGGCACCCCTGCGAGGTTTATTTGCGTTGAAACTAAACTCTACTTCTCCAAACTTCTCGCTAATGGCAGTTTTCACCGCCATAGCGTGACGCTTGAAAACTTGTCATGAATTACTGTAAAACAGAACAAAATTCTTTAACATTCTGATCATCATAAGGTAAGTAAAGTGGTAAGTGGTTAAGGTAATTGTGGAGGATGGTGAGATTTATGGAGATGGTTGAAATATTGATTTACCAGTGCTCGATTTGTACCTTGGCCTTAGCTCCAGACTTAGCTCCTTTGCCCTTTCCTCCAGTCTCTGCTTTCTTCTTCGAGGCGGCTTCACCTCCAGCAGCATCCTCATCCTTTGGTTCATCGGCTTTCTCAATGACTTCTTCCTCAGTGGTATCATCTCCCTCACCATTTTCTGAATCCGCGGCTTCTTCCGCAGCATCCTTCTTCCCTGCAGGCTTGCGACCCTTTTCTTTTGCCGCAGCTTTTTCTACTTTAGGCTATAAAATTCAACGATTTAATAAATATTAATAGCTCACAACAATATGTGATCCCCAGGATCAATCAACTATGCATTTAATTTCCTGAGACCCCAGTACCTTCTTAGCAGTAGGCTCCTTAGCAGCTTTCCGAGTTGGAACACTGAGACCGTCGCTTTGTTCTGCTGGCGCACCTCGTTTACGCTGGCTAACGCGCGACGGAGCAGTTGGTTCCTTTGTCGCCTTTTTCTGTCCTTTGGTGGCCGACCCGGCCGGACGTCCTCTGCCTTTCGCTGGTGCACTGCCACTGCCATTAGCGATCGCACCTACTTTGCAACACCACCCGATTACTTTTCAACCTCTTATCAAACTATTTGTAACAACTTATTATTGATTTATAATCACCTTCATCGACTGAACTTCCTCCTTCCTGCTCCTCCGCAGTTGCTTTCTTGCTTCGTCCTCGTGGCATCTTTATCTTTACTTGTCTTCTTCGTCCTGAATTAATCTGCAACGCAGCAAATTAATTAGCATCAATCCCCAACTCTTCAGCACCATATTATTCCCAAAAGTAAATAAAAAAACTCACCGAAAGTTTCGAAATTGCAGGTAGCTTTAATCTTCTCAGTCGATGCTTCTTGTGTGTTGCTCACGCTTGTAGAGGCAGACAAAGAATGTTCGAGTGACAAGGAGGACCCGCCAACGTGGAGACCGACCGCCGCACTCCGCTTGATGCCCGCGGAAGAATCAAACTGAACTCTGGAGTCAACAACCGGATGGACAACAACAACACACGACCATCCCACTGGACACCACCACGCCTCACCCATTTGACCTCTGACACTTCCACGACATCTGAAGTCACACCCACCGGGTCCCCTTCATCCCCCCACGGGCCACTCTGAGGCCAGAGGAAACTTCATCTGAATCTAATCCTTGGGTCGTGGGAACCGGTCGTAAGTTGTGTTGGCTGAGTTTTACTGAATTGGATTACCAAGCTCATTAAGTATCCCATCTTAAACCTTGCAAAGTAAGTTTTTTCGTAGAACATTGATTAGAGTTCAAGATAGGTGTTTAATAGTTCAATGATTAATTATTTCACCCTGGAGTGTGTGTGTAAGTGTAATGCTAGAATTGAATGGAAATATTGAAAGAAGAATCATGTTGTGATGTTATGACTTTATTTTTGCAGATATACATTAAATCAGGAAAACAAGTGAAGTCTCTCGACTGTCAGTAAACTGCGTGCAGGTAATAATAAATTCTGAATTAAGTGGCTTTGTAAGGAAAATACTTGTAAATGATATTGTAAGTTCAGGCACGGATTCATGAATGGGCATAATAAGCTGGTGTTGGGAGAGGAGGACATGTTCTCGAAAATCCCGTCAAATTAGGCTTAACGAGGTTTATTATTGCAAAAATATTTGCCTAACACTATCTAAATTAGTATGGAACAAAAAAGGAACTAGAAGAGAAAATGACGGCATATAGAAACAGATAATTAGCCACACACACGCATATGCGTCAGTGGGAGATCCGTCGGAGGTAAAGCTCGTGGCTAAAGAGGTTCAGCTTCATCTTGAACTCCAAAGATTAGCAATTGTGTTACGGTTAAGGGCCGGCTGATGATGTGAAAAAGTTGTTGGAAGGATTCAAACATCGGATCCTGGATCGTGGGAACAGATCTTCATGCATACATGGTATATCAGCAGCAATAGCGTGTAAGAGAGCTCATGCCTAAGATCGCTGTGGAATTATGCGAAGTAATAATAATATTTATCCCATATTCCCATGTGAAACGCTTGGTGGGGATTCCCTCATGAAGTGGGCACACTCCTAATTTCAGATAGGCGATAGGCGAACGATGGTGAGAAACTGGCGTACATTGTGTTGTGAATTACTGTATTTATAATGTCTGGTCTTCGCATTTCTTAACGCGTATTTTTACTTACTATTTTATTACTGCAGGGATATTGAGGGGAGTAGTTGCCGGAGTTTAAATCGTGTACTAATTGTTAAACAAGTCATTAATTATGAACTAACTCATGGGAATCGGCTGTTAACGAGGAAAGCAGGAATATATAACTTGAAAAACGTAAGCTTAGAACTAGAATTAAAAAGATATTTCTTCCATGGTACAGGCTTTTGGTCTGAATTTAATAAAACAATGTAAGAGCTGGGATATTTCAAGCTTTCTTTCATTCTTGAGTAGGCGATAGCAGAGTTAGGTAGTCATTAAACCTGTGGGATTAGAAATATCTATATCGGTTTTAAATATTGCTAAGAGAATTGCTTCCGTCCACAGTATTCCACTTCTGAGGATAAAGCTCTTTATAAAGAAGAAATATCTTTGAGGAATTACAAAATGGGATCAGCTGCGATAGCATCGAATATGTTCGAAGATATTCTGGCTGAACGTCGAAGAAGTAATGATTTCGGTTGGGCGTCGAGGCAGTTTTCACCAGCTCCCTACTTTGTTCGTGGGAGGCCCAAAGATGCTAAAGGCCTGTGCTATACTGTCTTGAATTGCGAGAGAGTGCAAGAGGCTATTCAAACGGTAAGATTTAAACTTTTTAATGGCGAAATATTGCAGTTGATTTGCTTAGAACCGACAGGCAAATCAAAATGTATTTGTGTACGTTCTATTTGTTAGGTTGCTCGTCAAGAGGGGAAAGATGAAAAAGAAGTTACTAAACGAGCGCATGACATACTTCAAGAAATGTCGCATGATTATCATCTGTACGTCATCCGGTGGTTCGGGTATACTTTATCGAAACTAAGTAAACGGCATTACTCCAGTATCTTTGTGAACTCTTGTAAAATTAATCAGGTACTAGGATCGTATCATCAATGCTACCAAAAACTGCTTTACTTGGACTGTCTGACATTATGCTATTTTAATTTTTAGATTAAGGAATGCTTCCAAAGGTATCCTGTAATCTTACTGCCGACACACAGAAGCTACGTTGACTTCTTATTACTATCGTACGTGTGTTTTACATATGAATTACCACTGCCAATAATTGCGGCTGGAATGGGTAGGTTTTGTGTGCTCATGTTGAAATATTCTGACAAGGCAATATTTTCATTTCGTGTTATTTGTTATTTTGTTATGTTGTATAAAACCTAGATTTCATGGGGATGATGGGAGTAGCTGAACTGCTTAGAAAAGCAGGAGCATTTTTCATCCGTCGCAGATTTGGAAATGATTCCTTATATTGGGCTCTGATTAGTGAATATGTGAAAAAAGCTGTACTACAAGGATCTCATCCTTTAGAAATGTTTGTTGAAGGGACTAGAAGTCGATCTGGAAAGTCTATATACCCTAAAATAGGTATGTTCTGTTGTAAGAAGATAGTTGTGATCTTCTGATTATTCTCCAGTCAATAAAACACTTTATTTGCAGGTTTGCTGACATCTATAGTTGATCTTGTCAGAAAACGAGATATCCCTGACATTCTAATTTTACCAATTAGTATCAGTTATGATAGAACACTGGAAGAAACATTGTATGCTAGAGAATTATTAGGCCAGCCTAAGCCTAAGGAATCCACTAACGTAAGCACCTCATAATACTTCTGTGTGAGGTGTTTCCGCAGCCCTCACATATGACATCAGTGGATCCAGTGGGAATTGGGGTATTTTTAACATATGATTTGTGTATTCATTAGGGACTATTAAAAGGACTGAAATGGTTGGGATCTCAGTCCTATGGATCAATGTATGTTAACTTCGGAGAATTTATCTCTGTACGTGAAAAGTTGGACAATGAGTTCCCGCAGCTGATAGATGATACACAGTTCAGTCACCAGGTACAAGACATCGCCCTGCAAGTAGTTTTGGATCATCAAAAGCACATTGCGTTGCCTCTATTTTCTGCAGCATCAGTTGTAATTTTATCGAAAGTAAGTTCTGTAGCCAGTGATGGTAAATTAATGTCTTCTTTTGGCATGGGGAACTTTTGCTGAAATGTGAATTACGATGCCGTTTCAGTTGTGCAGAGATGAAGACACTATCAGCTTTCCGCATTTGATGACGTTTATACACGGATTTAGAGCTTTGATAACATGCCGGGGTTCTGATTTTGGACTACCGTTAAGCGGTGAAACTCTCGAAGGAAACCTCCGTTACATTTTATCCGTTCACTCTTCGTTGGTTATCTGCCCTAAAAATGAAGAGCACCTTCTCAAATTTCGGGTTGGAGAAGATGAAGTTGTTGATTGCATGAAATTTCAACATTATGCAAATCAGTTGTTGCCGACCGTGATTCCATACTGCCTCTTTGCTGTCGTTGGAAAGAAATGCAGTTCTCCAGAAGCTTTGTATGATGAAGCTAGCATGCAAGCTGACTACACGTTTTTACGTCAGCTTATGTATGATGATTTTATTTACGAAAAGGGGTCCGAAAAAGAGGTACGTTTAACTAATGATTTTGAATTTTTTAACGCCTGAAGAATGACTTTATCATTTGGATTCCGTGAAAACATTTATGTATCTTATGGCAGGAAATCTCAAGAACTGCACAAATTTTAAATTCATATCTGTGCAAAGGACGAACGAATGGTCACACACAACAATGGATTTCTGAAACGGATGAACTAATATCCGTATTTCGATCAGCAATAGAACCCTTCCTTCTTGCGTACTGGAGCACAGCTAAAACTTTACTTCAGGTATGATGTGATTACATCATTGAACTTGTGAATTTAGAAGCAGTAAGTCATTATAATAATTTGTTTGTTATCTGTAGGTCGGTGAAAGAGAGCAGGATGCAATCGATATGAAGCAATTAGGGAAAATGTCACAAAGTTTTCTTCGCCAACTGCTTGGTAGTCATGTACCAAAGTATTATGGAAGCTTGTCGTTAGATACATTAAATAATGCTGCGATGGGATTGATTAAAAATAATCTTGTGGCTAAAGTGAAATTGTAAGTTTGTTAACTTATTGCTGTTATATCTGTACTCCTATATTTAACTTGATCCGTTTATAGGAACGGAGGAGCATATGGTCTTGTTGTCAAAGAGAAAGACCTTCTGCGGTCATCGGTCGACAGATTAGGTAACCCTTTCTTTTAACTAACAATGAAGATTTGCTTGAGAAAAAATATTACAGTCGATAAATGAAAAGCAACATGAGAGTTGTGTTAAAGCGCATTGAAGAATGCAAGTTCGTATTCAAAATAAAAAGACCTGCAATTGGACTAGAGGACTATGGTCGAATTTGAAAAATGCTCAGCTCAGAGTTATCTTTCAAATTCAGTCGCTTTCGTTATAGTACCTTTCTTGTGAACACATAAATACTTGTTCGATTGGCTTTTTTGAAAGTGATGAGATCGTCGATTTTCGCATTTCTAATAAATGTTTGTAAATGTATTTACAAATAAATATTAGTACTTGTGAGTTCGTGTAGATTCATACATTTTATCTACGAAGAATGGAATGCAAGTTGTGTTAACTGTCAGGGAAAAGGTTTTAATTTTAAACATTAGTGGCAGGCATGCATTTTATATAATTACTCTTAAGCCTTATAATGATGACTTTGAGTACTTTGATATATTCTAGAGCGGGTATAAGTAGAGAACATGAGGTAGAAGCTTGTACTCAAGAAGATAAGTATTTTTATGCATGCTCTGGGCGTAAAGTGGAGGACATAAAGGTATGAGACATGGAATAGAAAGAGAACAGGATGAGTTGGTAAAAAAGAGACTTTGAAGAGTCCGGAATTTTCAGGAGCGTTTCCTCGTCTTCCAAGCTGCAAGGTTGACTATTCTAACTGGAACT
This sequence comes from Isotomurus palustris, assembly GCA_034696625.1. Taxonomy (NCBI): domain Eukaryota; kingdom Metazoa; phylum Arthropoda; class Collembola; order Entomobryomorpha; family Isotomidae; genus Isotomurus; species Isotomurus palustris. The sequence goes on from JAQGAD010003146.1 coordinate 6,927, forward strand.
TCTAACAAGTACTGAGTACACACAGAAAGTTAAATGACAGAGGATTTTGTGAAGGCGACAGGGACAAAAGTGGTTGAAAGAAAATAAAAGAAAAGGCTTTTTATTTTAGTCTGTCTAGTCTCACACGACTCCCTGTACGAGTAGAAGGGTTTTGCTCTATTATCCTTGCCTGTTCTTATGAGTATGTGCTTAAGTAATAGTAGAAGCTCCTGGTGTTGTTGCTTTGCTTTGAACGTCTCCCTGCAAGAAATATTTATAAGTAAATGTTTCTCTCGTGATGGGAATGATGTGATGTTGCACGGAATTGTTAGTAGCAAGAAATTCTAACTGTCCACCGATAGTCTGAAATCGATTATAGAATTTATTTTTGATGCATAGAAGGAGGAAACTTCCACAATGTATTTCTGTCGGTTGAATTCTTCTTTGAATATTCAGAGTAATTCACTTGTTTGGAATTCTCATTCATGTGTATTATAGCAGAATTTAGTCAAGTATTAGAAATCTCATCCAATTTGGATGCGAAAAAACGCAATGCGATGGTGTTGAGTAAGTGGAGAGCATTGTAATAATGTAAGTAATGTATTTCTGTATGCAGAACGATATCTTCCTCTGGGCTCTGGATCAACAGGAAACGAGCAGGTGACCTCTGATCCCGAAGGTGCTGTGGATTACAGCCAACTTCTCAACCTGAAATCCAAGTTGTAATCGTAAGCGCACACTCTAGGAAGTTAGTGAGTAGGTAGATGGATATTTTTTCTTATTAAATATTCAAGTATAACTAACTATTACCTACACTTTGTTAATTCTTCACCACGAACTGGAATATGTCAATTCAAGTGTTGTAATTAGTAGTATTAAACTGTTGTGTTTATAAATCTCAAGTTTAGTAAGCAATATTATGGTACTTATAACAATTAGTCATTATGATTATAGTCATTTGTTTTTGTTATGCAGCTAATAATTAGTAGTTAATTAGATTAGAAACAAGTTTCACTGAAATGTACAGAGTAATTCAGATTCCCGACGCCAAAGTATTTGCCGTGCTTCGCATTTCGTAACTACCATGACCTTCAGAACTAATTCAGTATCTTTGCTGTATTATCATGCAAAAGCAATAATTGTTTACTCCATCCCCTTGTAGTATTAAATACTATCTTAACGAGGAAGTTCCTTGAAGTTTGTTTTACCTGTGTATTGTTTAATTTAAGCCAGATTTGTATTCTGTGAATTCTTCAGTAATTGTTTCTAGTCTTGGTTTCGTCTTGACGTTTTAAGCTCAACAGAATTAAAAACAAGTATTGTGATTTTATATCTCGGTAATTGTACTTATTAGTTTTGGGACTGATTTAATATGGGACCGGATTTTAGTTACTTAAAATTGTTAATATTTTTACGTGTAATTCGTTAGCGTGACTTTTGATGCTTTTTGTGTGAGCTGGAGTAAAGAATGTAAGCACACATGTGTAGTCACAAAATTATTTTTAGTTCAGTAAGTCAACTTCCCATGCGTATATTGTGTCGTCTAGCCTTAATATGTTCCAAAGTGAATTGTACCTTTCTTCTTGTCATTGTCATTTGATAGATATTGCAATATAGTGTGATGTATGAGGGTTGTACGTTTGAATAAAGCTATGATGGTTTAGCATAATTCATTGTGCCATTCTGTTGTCTATATCCATCTTGTTCTCATACGCAACACATGTGTCGTTGTAAAATAAGACGAGGGATCAAGGGATTGGAAGGGTTTCACTGGTTCGAATGAATATAATACCCTTCGTTTGCAGAATCCAAGGGACTGTACCCTAGAGACTCGAAATGAAACCAAGTATTGTTCAACTTTTTATTTAAGTCAGCAGTCTGCACAGGCTGGCTGGATTCTAATCTAAGGAATATCTTTTTGAAGACCCTTCCATCCGTTTAATGTGAAGAGCAGAGTATACTCCGAGAAAACAATCCATTTGGATTGGAATCGATTGGGTTGAGTTAGCATTTACCATCGTGTGTGTGCTATTCGAAGGCCTTAAATGTTCCTCATTCACATCCTACCAACCACAGAAAAGGTTTCAGGAGACGAGAGAAGTACCACACTTTACCATCTTTCCACCACTCTGAACTCCACTCGCTGGAGAACTTTAAACCCAATTTCATTTAGCTTTGATTACATATCTGAGAGGTTGAGGAAATCAAACAAATTATGGGTTGGACGGCTAGGTACATAATTGGGTTGGGAATAGATCTTACATATCCGAACCCTGAACCAAGCATTCAAAAACATTTCAGTTCAGAATCGATTTAAATTCTGAAATTTCTTAATTTATCTTCCAACTAAAAAACGAAACATTCAACAAACTACCTTTTCTCCATCAAAAAGAGGATACAAAACTACAGATGCTTTGGATTTACAAGAAGACTATGAACTTAATGATGACTTTAGTTTTAAAATCCCTTCAAGTTTTAAAGGTGGTAGTATGAAGTAGGTTTTGTAATTTTTGAAGTGAAATAACTTCTAAACTAGTCTTGTGAAGAAGGGGAAGAAGATTCCTATCATCATCGCAGGTGAATCAATGTTCAGTAAAAAAGAATAAAAATATGTCAGACGCGTACCAAGACCGAAGACCCTTTAACAGAACTTCTGGTAATCGAGTTTCGACTAGTTTCAGTTTCAAGTGACTGTAAATCTCGCTATGGGGTCTTGTGTGCGTATGGAACATTTCAAGAAACTATTTAAGCTTCACATCTCTCCTCTCCTTTCATTCCTATGAATATTTCTGACAAGGTAAAACAATTGATCTCTACCAGCTCAGGTAACTGCACAAACTAGTGACCATCTTGCATATTATTGTGTTGCTCAACAAGTAACCAGGCCCAAACAGAATTCCAACCAAATGCTGTGCGAGTTGTAGTGTGTGTCTAATGATCCCATTGGGTTATTATGATATTTCATAGCATCTGCTAGGGCCGAAATTTCACAAGATCTGGTTCACATCAAGAGCAAGTAGTTTAGGGCAGGGCCTGCGACAACCAAAGACTCCAAAGATAAAAGGATAAAGTGCCTTTTACAACAGAGGAAAGAGAAAGACTGAGAAATAGTATCGGCATGTGGGTTGCTTTGACTTGACGTAAGGTTGCCTCCAATGAAAAGTTGACCTACACAAGGATATTCCACTTTTTTCTTCAAAGGCTCACAAGATGAAATCTCTTTATGATTGCCCTTCGCATGTTGAATTTTTACAAGGAACGAGAAGTGTAAAGAGGGAGAGAGAGAGAGAGAGAGAGAAAAGAGGTTCTTCTAAATCTTTAATTTCTTGGTGCATTTACGCCTGGAACAGTGAAAGGGCAGGGTGTTTCAGTTCCAGGCCCGTGAACTTCCATATTATAACAATATCGATTCCTCCGGGGTTCCTCGCAGTCAATGTACCCTATTTTTTAATGTCAACAAAGAAAAGTCATTCCAGTTGAGGAAACTAAAGTCTTTTAACTATACCACCACAACCCGTCTATGTGTGTCTGCTCAGATGTAATAATTTCGTACGTTTTCCTATTTAAACCGGTTTGGTATCTCATCACACTCTGATCCTCTTTACAGTGTCTTAAAGCATGAGAACAAATTAAACACTTTCTTCTCATCATCTCAGATTTGTGATGCGACTAAATTTTAAGCTGGGAGGTATCGTCATTAATGAACAACTGAACAAGCATCCACAGTAGAGTCGATATGTTCTAGGGTATCTAGTATAAGTAGCATACTAAGCAGTAAGAAGTGAACGAAAGGGTAAAAAGTTATACGGAAGAATTAAATCTCAAACAATCAAGTTTGTTTCTTTCCCTTCTTTTCCTCTGAGGTTTTTTAATAGTTGCTAGTGATTAGACAGTCAGCAGTGAAAATTTTTCCGATGGAATATAACCAGCCTCAAGGAAAAAGAATTTTTATTGACATTCCCCGAAGTTTCTTAAATGTAGGGGGTAGGAATAATTAAAGTAATTTATTATCACATTATTTTATTCATTGCGTGATGCGTGACAAAGAGAGGCTTGTGGACAACCGAAGAAAAGGGTGTAAAATAATGTCTACTTCAAATCCTTCACTTTCCAAGCCTTTTTAGCCCAGTCAATTTGGGCTTATATGATTAGTTTGATGTCTGTCGAGATCGTGTCCGTCTGTATCAACGATA
>JAQGAD010003147.1:0-11098 GCA_034696625.1 Isotomurus palustris
TTGAGAGATGAAGGGGTACGTTGAGTGTCTAGAAGACAATCTATGAAGTATGAAGTTAAAGCTGTATGGTAAAAAATAGGTTATGCAACTGCCTAAAGGCTGAGGTAGCCAGGATGAGTGGAATGGACAGTCTCGAATCTCTAACTGTAAATTGATTAGTAAATACGAGGAACAACAACCTGTTTGACTCTTCCTTCCTTCCTTCCTTAACAATGAAGTGTAGCAATAACATTTCCTTCCTCGCGTGTCACATTTTTCTAAACACGTAGTATCATCCCCTTCAACAGAAAGCCAAACATTTTTTCTCAGCTTGAGATAATCGGATTATTGAGGATGTGTAACTTTCAAATGAAGTTTATGGGAGAATGAAGTAGTCTGAGGGGAATAATATTTAAATATTTGTGAGGATTGAAGGAATAATGCATTTTATGTTTACTTATATGAATGCACTTTGGCCTTTTTTTTAGTAACTTCTGAATCACGAGGAAACACGTTATTGAAGAAAGATGAGAAGAATCTTAACTAATTGTAAAAAGTCTGTTTGTGATCGATCAACTCTGAATCTTGTTGGTTCGCAGCTCGTTATTGTAATAAGTTGATTAGGATTGATTAAGGGCTAAATAATGAACACTTACATTTGCATTTCACGGATCATTTTGAAATCCTTTCTCCACCGATTCCACCGGATGATTAGTCCACTGCACAAACAAACTATGAAAACTATTATGATGAATGTACCGAATGCTAGTTTGAGTAGAAATAAGAGAAATCTGTCCATCATTTTGACAAACACGATGGCACTTGAGCGAGGAGATTGAAGTTTTCAGTCACATATTCGGAGGAATAAGTACAAATTACTCCATGTGACAGGTTCTAGCAGAATGTAGGTTCGGATTCGTAGTAACTATTTTATGCTCGAGATAAGAGCACTCCTTTTCAAATGAAACTGAATAGGAGTGAGAAATAAACTCACGGGCATCCTATATAAACTGCGTTTATCAAGTTATATACTGCTGATAACTCCGTACGGTTATAAACTAAATGAAGGTTTTGTGTAAGATAAATAAACAATAAAATAAGGAAGCGAGTTTTCCTCCAGCAGTGACGAATATCTTGAGTAGCCTGGAACTATATTGAAAGTAACAATGAAGCTAGTGAGCTCTAAAGTAGACTGAAAATCGAATTAGAACGAACTGGTTAGCCTTATTGTGAATCCTCGTTTAGACTTAACACTTACACACAACGTATCATTTAGCAGGCAACCATGTGAATATTTTCTTCTGTTCTGCGATTTCCTTTAATGATTTATCCCTCATTTTCCCATCCATCTTCGTAATTACAATTACAATTTAGCACGGTGTTCATTCAATTGTGCAACATGGAAGAGTGGCTTAAGTAGTACACACATGTCTAGTACGAAGACAAAATGTGTTGAACACAGACAACAGACTCAGAGTAATTACTCGTATAAATTCTTTATTTCGAACTGAGTTGTGCATATTTTTTGCTCGTAAGGCAGTGACAAATGAGCTATAACTCTGTTAATAATAGCGGTTGCCTCATTCTGTCAGATTTTAAAGAAAGATTTTAGTATTTTTTAAAAGCATATTTCATCATAAAATTTAGCAAGTTAATGGACGCTTTGAGGGTACATATATCAACGCAGTATTAACGCTAATGAAATTGTAACAGAATTCTGTGGCTTACTCATTTGATGCGTTTTCATTAAAATATCTCGAGTTATAAACAATTGCGTGTTCGATGCTCACAGGTATAATAGAGGGAAACAATTTCCAAAAAACTTGCTGACATGATTATTGTTTCTGATTTCATGAATTAAAACGTGTAGACTAAACTAAAAGGTTCCATGAGAAAATAGAAGCCCAAAAATTCTAGTATTATTATGTAAATTATGCTTCTGTCAGCTGTGTGTCTTAAGCACGAACAATGATTTTAATTGATGTTTACTAAGAATTAATTACGTTATACGCAGCCAGTAGATAGCAAATCACATTCAACTTTCAGTAAGGTTGACTTTACCATTAGGCAATGATGTTGGTGGTATCACATCAACTTTGTACCTCAAGTTCTTGGCTGTTGTGTAACTAAACTTGTTATCAAATATCACAATAACTTTTCCCTTACACTTGCACAATACAAAACCCTCTTGAATGGATTTTTGAGAAGGAACTCGTTCAACAGGAATGTTAGCTTCTCCTGGATTTTCAAAAGTTATTCCGAACGCAATGTCGTGAAGTTCGGTTTGATATTTCCATTCGATTTTCGTATTAGGTTCCAGAATTTCCAGTTCAATTTTGAATTTGTCTCGGGCAGCTACTTTAGTGGAAAGAAATCCTTCTTCATCTTCTCCTTCAACTGGAACCAAACATTTTTATCAGTCGTATTTTCCCACAGTTGCATATAAAAATATGCGATTGCACATTCTACAAACTTACTTTCCTTAAAGTAGCGTAGTGGAATTGGAAACTCTACCCAAACATCTTCCTGCGAGCAAAACTCATCGCTTCCTTTGCGAGTTCCTCCCCAACGAGGAGGAAATCTTTCTATAGGAAACTTCTCCCTGAAATGGGCTTTCCACTTTTCTTCGTCTGTTCCAAATACGCTTATCTTGTCCATTGTTTGTTTCGACAAAAGTGGTTTAATGAATCCGAATAGAATAGGGAAGATTCTCGGTGCATTAATGATCGTTACTGTTCTTAAGATTTCGGGATAATTGTCATCAAACTGCCGTTGTGTTTGAAGAATATAGTTGATCGCTGGTTTGTAAGAGAGCTGTCTTATTGTGTAGTACTCGAGGTCTATAATCTCGTGATATTGGAACACAGGCTTCCCTGTCGTTTTTCTGGCATTTTCGATTATTTGCATTACCTAATTCAATTGATTAGCTACTAAAGACCAGTCTGAAATCGATATGAAAACTTAATGAAATAGACATACCTTCTCTATCCAAAGTATGTTCAAACGAAGGAACTCATCTAATCCGTGTTCCTCAATAACAACCCGGTGTTCGTGTCTTCCGCAAGGTAACAAAAGAATTGGAAATCCATCTTTATCTTCTCCAATGTGTGCGTACATCAGTTGCTTCCTCATTTTTTCTGGAGCGATTTCTCTCTGTGAAATTCCATCGGCTTTGTTGATCTTCCTCCACTCAAGAGACTTCAGCAGCATTTCTTCGGCTTTATCAAGATCCATTTCTCTGGCCAGCAGCCATCGGATAAGAAAATGATCTTCCCGTTGATCTTCATTTAAAAGATGCTCAACACGTTGTCTAAACGCCTGCAGCGTTTGTTTTTGCTGTGCACTTAGCTCGTCCAGACTCATTTTTTTCGTAGAACTTAATGATAAAGAACTTTTACAATCTTTTATTTCAATGTGAATCACAGACAGGAATGATAGATTTAGCGGATAAATTTACACTGGGTGGTTTTTCGATATGAAAGGTCTGAAGTGGCTTCATAAAAAACAGCAGGTGACAACGGAACAATGCATGCTAAAAACCGATAAGGTGGAACAATCGGCTATGGTAAAATCTTAGTGAGTAAAAAACACTTCGCAAAAATGCTTGTTAACTCGTCCTCGTGGTGTTTCGATTGGGAGAAATTGTGTAATAAAGACTCGTGCATCTCATATGTCATATTAGATACGCTCACAGATGAAGTTCATTTATTTCTTTTAGATTTGCGTCATGTTGGTCCCAGAATGCATCGGACTGTATTATTATTATGCTTACGAATATGATCAGACGAGTTTACGGTGGAAACCTTAATTGGCAGAAATGAAGTTTAGGGTTAATAGTTATAGGTATTAAATGTGGATGGAACATAAAAAGCAATGAATGTTAATATTTCTCTTTAGAGCGTGCAGAAGCAAACATGCAATCACTGATTGAGTGAGTGAATGTCCAGTAGTGTCCAGCAGTGGCAGCAGAGCGTAGTTTACCATTTACCCAACATGCATGCAAGAATTTTTATTTCATTACAGACAACCCTAGTAAATTAATGAATAGGGTTTCATCCTGAGTCCCGATCCCAGAGAATGTGTAAGGAAAATAAATCTTTCCCTATTAAACAGATAACACACTATCTATCTCAGCTTAAATGAATAGCATGTGAGATTTGGAGCATAAGACTACCACCATGCATCAAACCACAAAAATTTGCTGGTGAATCAATTCCGTATCATCTTTACATTCAGGTACTTGCGAATTTGCGAATACGAAGTGTAGAATGCTGGCATGAATGTGGATGTAATATTATAGTGAAATTAAAGCAACTTGAAAATAATAATTATGTGTGCTTATTATGTTTCTCACACATCTTATGGTTAGTTGTAACTTTACTCGATTTGAAATCTTCTCGTGTTTACAAGTTTGTGTTCCATGATTAATGAAAAATTAATGGCCAATTATTCTAATTGCTTATAAAAATTGTGCTTGCAATAATCAAGGTTGAATTGAAAATGATGTTTTTATCCTGTTGATGTAAACTCGTAAGTGTGATCATCAGAGTGAATGACGCGAGAATGGTAAAAACAATCCCACGTTCATTGCATTTCCCATTTGCCTTTGGGAACATCAGTGGGAGGAATCATATCAATTTTGTAACGCAAAGTCTTTGCAGTTGTCAGACTGAACTTGTTGTCGAAAATTATGGAAACTTTTCCTTTGCAGTTGCAAATGATAAATCCATCTTGCACAGAAGCTTGGGAAGATACTCGATCAACTGGAATGTTCTTTTCTCCTGGATTGTCAAAGAGAACTCCAAACGCAATATCGTGAACTTCGGTTTGGAACTTCCATTCGAGGCGGGTGTTCTGTTCGAGAATGTCCAGTTCGATTTTCAGTTGATCCCGAGCTGGAATCTTCGTCGTGTAAAATCCTTCTTCGTCCTCCCCTTCGACTATCGAAAGATTTTAGTATGATGAAAGCCATAAATTTCAATTATGAATTATTGTGAAAAAATATACAATACCTTCTTTGAAATACCGCAGAGGGATTGGATGGTAAAACCAAATGTCTTCTTGGGAACAAAACTCATCACTTCCCTTGAGAGTTCCTCCCCATCTTGGAGGAATTCTCTCCATGTTGAAGTTCTCCTTGAGATAAGCCTTCCACTTGTCTTCGTCAGCTCCATAGACGCAAATTTTGTCAAGCGTCTGCTTCGACAGCATTGGTTTGAAGAGGTTAAAAAGAATCGGAAAGATCTTGGGTGCATTTATGATGATGCACGATCGCATTGATTCAGGGTAGTTTGTATCGTAGACCTTTGTGCTTTGAGCCATATAGTCCAAAGCTGGTTTGTATGACAGATGCCTGACGGAATAATGTTCGAAATCACAAATCTCGTGATATTGGAAGATTGGCTTTCCTGTTTTCTTTCTAACATCTTCCAGAACCTTTTCAAGCTGTAAAGTATGATTAACAATACAGTAAATTATTAGTCCTCAGGACTTGACCTGCAGCATTGATAGATTATGCGTACCATCTCAATCCAAATTATGTTCCATCTGATGAGAGCCTCAAGTCCGCACTCCTCCAGAGCGATTCGATGGTCGTGTCTTCCACATGGAACGAGAAGAATGGGAAATCCATGTTCGTCTTCTCCGACTAGGGAAATCATGTAGCGCTTCCTGAATTTCTCTGGAATTTCTTCTCTCTCCAAAATCCCATCTACTTGGTTGGCTTTCCTCCATTCCATCGAAGCCAACAGCATTTCCTCAGCCTTGTCCACGTCCATGTTTCTTGCAACGAGCCATTTCTTAAGGTAGTGGTCTTCTCGCTGAACTTCTTGAGTTAAAGCGTGTTCAACTCGCTTCCGAAGTTCACCAATCTTCTCTTTGTCCTCTGGAGATAAATCGAACACACCCATTTTGAAGTCCGTTCAGTAAGCAGCGAGAGGTAGCAAGACTGAATTTAATCTGACATTCAATTTAAGCACAGCAACTATTGTAATTTTTGTTATTTGATTAATCTATTATCACTTCGACTGTGTCAAAGTTATCTGTTCAGAGATTACGTAGCATTTTTGAAGCATGCGAGAATTTATAGGATGATTATGCAATGTTTGCCTTATCAAATAAGTCTTTTTACAAAGACTTATTGTTAAAACATTGTATGTTTGTGGTGAGTTTCATGATAAAAGATATAAGCTGACAATGGATTAGCCAGGCACTTCAGCCATTTCAATTGCGTGTGCAAACAATGCATTCATATATTGAAGTAATTTATGATACACTAAAAGTTTTGGAACAGTCAACAATCCGAGATTTAAGCAATTGTAAAGTGGCGTGTTTGAGACTGGGAATTTCAATTACATTCATTATTTTCATTTTCATAAGGAATCAAAATAGAAAAACTGTGATCCAAATTAATTTATTATGTATTAGGTAGTAAGCAGTGAATAATAAAACAATTTGGGATGTGTGAGAGAAATCTCGTGAAGTAAAAAGCAAGTGTAGAGAATGTGACGATGAGTTGAGAGCAGGAAGAAAAATTTTCCGAGGAACATGAGAGCGTAGGGTAATGATGAATAAGAACTCTGAACCATCCACATTTTGTACTCGACGAAAGAACGCCTTCGTCTTTCTACCCTCCGATGGACGAGCAACTTGAGGTTGGGTACGATTGCTGGTCAGATGGAAGGCTTCAAATTCACATCACATGTTGGTCCATCATATTACATCGCCTTTGGGACAATTGGGATTCCTCTTCTCTTCTAGAGCCCGACGCTTCTTGCTTCCTCGTGTTTGTTAACCAACCTACGAACATACCAGGCCAGCATATTTCTGCTCCTGTGAGTACTGACTTCAACCATGTTGGGCTAGAGGCTCTGGGATTAGAAAACCAATGTGTATTTTGTATCTACCTTCTTCTCTGAGCTTTTAGAACTTTCACGTCCTAGTCTCCTAGTCCTCGTATTAGCTCGTTGTGTCTACTTTGGGAGAGAGTGTTTTCACTCATTGCGAGAGAGTTTTGGCTCATGCATTTTCATCGTTTATTGCCATTTATTTTTTTGAATTTAATTCAAAATGATGATTGTATTTTAAATTTTAAATTACAAAGTAGTGAATAATGATACTACGGAGTATTCAGGGAAGAATTAAGTATTCTATTAATTCAGCCAGCTTCATTAATAGTCCTTTCTAGTTAGAACTATTTGATTTCAATGTTCTAAATTCCAAGTTCATTAATGATTAAACTTCATTTAGCCCAATAAACTCACTCGTATAATATTATTAAATTTTATTTTTATGTGTTTCAACTGACCTATAACATGAATCGCATAAGTTATTGGTGAGTTCAGGAGAACCTCCAAGGCTTTTGTGAGTAAGGAGGACCTAAATAATAAGTTTGGACGGGATGGCCCTGTAGGTAAGCACAGGTGAGTAGGTTAATATTCATAAGTAATTTAGAAATCATCTAATTTCCACTTTTTCAATGTGTTTTCTTTTCCTCAACACTAAAATGAAATCGAGAGTGATTAACATCCAATTAAAACATACTGCAGTCACACATTACACGATGAGCCATAAAAAACCTGCACAATCATTATTCATTCTGGTTGAATGTATGAAAGCCTCCAAGTTGACTTATTGATTGTTGTATAACAGGCAAATCTGCTCGCACAATAAAATCCTGTTGAAAGTAAATATCGAGTCTTGTCCTTACTCTGATGCTCCTAGTGACTTAGTCTTGTGACTATTGCAGTAGCTGTTGTAGTTTATTGTGCCGTGGTAAATGAACTGCAGAAGATGAAATCACTCTCTTATTTTTTATCTTGATTACAGGTTGCTCAAAGTACCCTATAAGTTAAGGACTTGGAGAGGTAAACGGCTTCTCTAGAAGTCTTGCATTTGCATCCCTATACCGTAAGTAAGGTGTAAGGGCATTACATGATTAACAATATGCTAATTCGTAGTAACAAGTTGGAATTAAAATTGATAGGTAGGGAGACATATCCAATAAAATACAATTACACACGTAGAGAGAGAGAGATGCAAAGCCAAAGCCTCCACAGGCACAGAAAGGTGTCCTAAGAGATCTTTAAGAAGAAGTTTCCAACTGTGGGTAGTAATTACCAACTAAGTTAATGCTGAAGTTAATATGTTGTTGACGATAGATATGGTTGAGACGAGTAAGTAAGAATCAAAAGAAACGACGAAAGGGTGCTGACCCTGTGTGGATTTGTCTCACTTGTTTCATCTGTTACAAATACAAGAAAAATGATATTCTTCGTACTGTTATAAGATACTCATATGACTCCGTGTGTGTGTGTGTGTGTGTGTGTGTGTGTTTGTGTGTGGATGCATTCAGAGTGTGGTAATTGAATAGGGATATTTGATTCAAGAGAAGATTAGGACGAAAGTTGCTTTTTGAGAGATTATAGTTGAGTCAGTGTGTTTATGTTGCAATAGGTCAAAACGGGTTCTCGACTTGGATGATCACATTATATGGTCGTACGTTCAAAAAAGTAGTGCTCATCTAATATTTATGTGAATGTATGAAATCTGACCACTGCAGCCAGCAGCAGTGTGAGTTCTTTGTTGCATTATTGGGTATTGTTGATGTACACACTCAGATCTCTACCGAAGCTGTGTGTTGACTACAATCATTACAATATATAGTGCATATGTTCATACACACTGACCTGTGCACCAAATATGCATATTAAGTTGAAGTAAAAGTTTTCGTAAAACAGGTTACTTGCTAAACCCAAAACTTGCTCTTCACTATACACTTCTTTACAAAAGCTGTCTTCCTTCAAATCAATTTTGCATCCACGCTATTCCAACACTTTCTGACTAGACGATCTTCTCTACTCAAGGGGACGTCCACTGATAACTGAGCCCCTTGTGAAATTCAATGATCCTTAATAACCAGATGAGTTACCTGAGGGAGTAGTTTGGGACTCAAAGGAGGACATTTCACAGAAAAAAGTCGTTCTTTATCTTACAGACCGTTTATTTCGCATTTACGAAAAAAGGGGATGAAATGCTTGTAAGGAAATTTAAAAAAGCAGTCGTGTCTTTTGCGTTGTTTAAAATTCAAAACATTTGAACGACCCCTTGACACTTACGGCCTGAGATGGCCTTATGGGTTGATGGTTTGATAGAATCATAAAAAAGTAAATCTGCCTGAACAGGTTGAAAGGGATAGTTTTGGTATGGCTGATTAGTCCATAAGGCAAAATATTATTACTCATTACAACTCTCTTATTTTTACTATATCACCTCATCCATTACTCGGCTATTTTATGTATATCAGGGAGACTGCGTTAGTTAGGGTATAGTGGTGATAACAAATGGCTCCTCGTAAAGGGTACATGGCCTATGATGGTGTATTATAATAAGCTTGCAACATTTGTGCACGCCAAATGTCCTCCGTCCACGTACATTTTAGATGCAGAACCAAATCAAGATCTCTTCTTTGAGAATCTAAACCTGAAACTTGAATCTCCCATATTGCTATTGTTATTTCACACAAAGTGAAAGTGATTGTCGGTGGATCATCTTTTAGTTTTTGTCTTCATCTTGTTTCCCTTCCTTCCTTTCCTTCCTCCTCCTCTCTTTTAAGTCAAGATTGGATTCAGAATCAACTTCCACTTGTCCTTCGTATTATACCACGAGGTCAGCAACGTCTTTGTTTCAATCCTCAAACTGATTTTGTCTCAGATACTTCTTCTCTGTCCTCTTCTTCTTCTTCTCCTCATCTGATCTCGTCGTCAACTTAGTCAACCTGATAACCTTCCGAGATTAACTGCCAACTCACAGTTCATCAATGACAAGTGGGGTGTGTTGAGACAGGTGTGTTTTGATCGGTAACTCGATCTTAATAAATTATGGAGACCATTCTCCAGTTGTCGCGGAATATGGCTCATAATTCTTCTCCTTCAATGGACTTAAAGTATTCATCTCAAATTTCAAGCAGTTTGGGTCGTAACTCTTCACCACCTTCGATGGACATGAAGTTTTCCCCGACCGAGAGTCTTAAGTTGTCTTCGCGAGATAACAAGCGAATCGAGCGAAGGAAACCAAATTGGACTGAAGCAGAAAACGTGTTCCTTCTGGATCAGTTTAACATCCACAGGGAGATCCTCACGTGCAAGGCTACGGATGCAAGCACGAATCTGAAGAAGCAAGAGATTTGGAGACTCATCTGCCAGAACCTGAACCAGCACAACACTCTCGTGAGGCGGACGCCTGCAGAAGTCCGGAGAAAGTGGAAGAATCTTGTGACTGCTGCTAAGAAGGAGGTTTGGGAGATGAGACATCAGATTCACCTCGGGGGAGGTGGCTCCAATGGCAGAAAGATTTCTGAGTTGAGCCAACGAGTTCTTCAGCTTCATTCCAGTGGAGGTTTCTCCAGCACAAATCCTAATGGGTTGTATGGAACTCTCCTCAGTGCTGGACTCATCGCTCCTCCAAGACCCGGAGGACCTTCTTCGATTCACTCCTTGTCAGGAGACAAGTACGGAAGTGGAGGTGGAAAGTATGGAGACGATGACAAGTCTTACATTCCATCTCACTTCACCCCAATCATAACTCTTAGCGAGAGTAATAACAACCACATCAACTTGTTAGGGTCCGGATGTCACTCAGGTCACTCTGGGGACGGTCCTCCATCTCCACTGAGTGAAGACGACGATGGAGAATCAAGTGACTCGAGAAATGCAACAGAGTTCATGTCAGACTCTGGAATATACGAACAAGAAGGAATTGACTTGAGAGTGAATGTGGGGGTGAAGAATGGTAGTTTTAGTAATGGTGAAAACAGTGGGCTTATTAGTGCTGGATTGAAGGGACGTGTTGGTCCACTGACAAATGGAAATCACCATAATGACGACCCTGAGGATGACGATGAGGATCCCGAAGACGAGCACATGGATAATATGTCGTTGATCAGATTCTCAAGTCAATTGGGACTTGTGCCTAAGAATAAATTCACAGCCAACAACTTTCACCATCATGCGAGCAACTCTAATGGAAACGGGACTCTTCCGTATCATCACTTGGGAGGAATTGGAGCAGCGCTCCATAATTTGAGGAGTGGTGCGCTTGGAGGATCTGGAGGAGGAATTGT
>JAQGAD010003148.1:0-11096 GCA_034696625.1 Isotomurus palustris
TCACCACATCACTGGCTGTTAGTTCATAGACTTAGCATTTAAGCTGTAAATTCCAGAAAGATTACACTTTAGTTTTGTCCCAACGTCGTGTCATAAGTTTCTTACCATCTGTCACAGGTAAGTAGAATAGCCCTACTATCCACTAACACCACCATTTCTTTCGACTGTGGTTGTCCACTCAGGAGACTGGAGCAACCCCGTAAACTCTCCATTCTTTTCCAATACTCCGTCCCTTCTGGATGTTGCTCGTTATATATCAATAATATTATTATAATTCTACACAGTATAACATTGTCATAATCCTGAAGAGTCTCCCGCATAATAATGTGTGGTCTCAGTCGATATATGTGATATCATTAGGGTAAGATGAGTATAAGGGTCACTCTTCAGGTCATAGGGCTGTTTATGACAAGGTTATATTGAATTTGAATATTGTTGAGTATACATTATAGATCCTGTATGTCAATTTTCAGGTCAATCTGGCTTTCCTGTGACTAATAATTAATTAATTGTTCTAACCCAAGTTAACATACGTTCATTATTTGTTCTGCTGTTCATGAAAAGCAAAAACAAATTTTTTGGGACCAATTTGATTCTAATTAGCTTCCTGTTAATTGCGATGAGTTACCTAGTTTACAGTTACGTGGAACACCAGTGAGTTGCCGTTGTTATGTAATTGTGGTAGTTGCTAACATTGAGCTTTTACGCACTGTTTTGTAAGGACTGGTGATTTTAACATTAACTGGGTCAGTTTTGAAGCAAATATCTTCAAAATTGAAATCTATATACTCTAATAGCTTCTTATTATTTTTAACTATCCAGATTCATGCAAATTGTTATGAAACTGAGAAATCTGCCGTGAAAGTTACGTATCGGGTTCGGAATTTTTCCATAGGGTTTTATTGATAGTGCAAAGCTGACACACACTATTAAGTTGTGTCGGTTAAAATTTAATTTTCCCCAGAAAATTATCATTGCAATTAATTTAACTTAGACATGATTTCCTGCTTCATTTATCAGAGCTATCGGAATTTAGATATGGGTTGAACGGAATTTTTTTTGCAGTTGCTATTATATGTTTACTGTTGCTGCTCAATATCGATGCAACACAGGAAGAACACGATGAAGAGTGTTATGGCGTAGGAGAGTACGGTGGGAAGTTCCTGGATGCTCAAGTCTTCTTCAAGATCGTTCGAGAAGAAACTGTGAAGAAAGATTCCGGAGAATTAGTAAGTGTCAAGATGACAAAAAGACTGCCTTCGGAGGAAAGGAACAAGAAGTTCCAAGAAAGTGCAACAGCAACTGCGACGGATCCGTACAGCTGTACAAGGGAGAAGTGTGCGAAGAGTTGTCTGCTTGGCGAGAAGATGCATGAGACTAAAGACTGTGTCACCATTGCAGAGATGTCTTTGGAGAAGAGAAAGAAGAATCTCAAGAAGAGAAGATCTTGCTTTGTCTGTCTTCATATAGGCCATGAGGCGAATGAGTGTGAAGGAAATGTAGTACGCAGCGTTTTAGGACATGATTATCCAAGAGGGTTGTGTCAAGAAGACGAGGAGGTGAAGAATTGCCAAAAAGGTCGTGTCAAGAACCTGCCTCAAACTGTATTAAAAGAAAGTATTTCTGATATGAAGCGAAATCATCAAAGGAATGAAAGAGTTCTGCTGGAGACGACCGGTGTGACGCTTAAAGACCTGGAGAAGGAAGAATAAATTGTCTTCGCATCGAGAATGGGTCGCAGAGGTGGTGTGACATTCAAACAGAGAAAGACAGTCAAACAGAAGAAGACAGTCAAACAGAAGAAGACAGTCAAACAGAAGAAGAGAGTCAAACAGAGAAAGACAGTAAAACAGAAGAATACAGTCAAACAGAGAAAGACAGTCAAGCAGAAGAAAACAGTCAAAGGTCTTTCAGCTGATTTGGAAAGTTTTAAGTAAGAAGTACACAAATTGTCCCACGAAAGGACCACATTTTAGGCACAATTTCGAAGACGGCGTTCTTATACCGTTCGAGTACCCTAATTCCAGAATAGCCATCAAAATGTGGAATTGCGTTGTAAGTATTCTCCTTTAGCCATAAACGCTACACGCGAGAGAGAAAGATTCCCGTACCTTCCCATTTTGATCTTCTGGCTCGCCCAATGCAAATTTTCTGTCTCCTTTAAAGAAGCGTTTGTGAGAAGAAGAGAAGAGTATAAATATGCGGCCGGATGGTTCTTTCTCTCGCATGTGTGACGGCGCATGTGTATGCCAGCCAGCTCGTGGCATACAGGTATGAGATGCAGTTCAGGGTGAGAAGCTCCTGCATCGATTCCCTGTAGGGCTGGTAAATTGGCAAAAAGTAGGTGGGTATCGCACGGCTCGGTGGGTGCAGGTATTGTGAAACGATAGTGTGAGCTCTGACTGTGGTCACTACTCCACTTCGGATTAGCTTATCTGCTGGTACGGTGTGATGGAAATGAGCTATCTCTACCTTCCTTACAGACACATGTGGGAGACCAGGCTGAATAGCTTGAACAAAGAATGACTATAAAGATACTTTGCTTTTTGCGCTTCACATCTACCAAACACTTGGAGCGCTATGCGTGCAATATTGTGTTATTACTTTTATTCATAACTTTTTTGGACCATATAGCAAACTCATTCATCGAGTGAACGCGGTTAGATATTGAGAAATCGTCGGAAGTGCAGAGAAAAAACATTCTACGAATACGTGAGGGAAACAAATTCTTGTGATTTTTGGACTTCTACTAATTAATAATACGTTGGATAATTAAAAAAATGGTTTCTGAAGAAAATCGAGTGTGCTTCTATGATTAGTTTATTCCATTCTATGATTTGAACTAGTACAATACAGCTGGTTGGAAAACAAGTCATGCTCCACATTATGCTTGTTAGGGATGACACTATCTTTAGCAGCTACTGACCAGATTACTTTTTTTCTCGAACAAAAGGCCAAGCTCATAAAAACTAATACGCATTAGCAAACTATTGCACACTCGAGGTTAAAATATATGCACAGAGTCATTCTTTCCGTTTCAGTACAAAATAAAGTTGACGTCAGCAATTCAAACAAGCTGAGTCTGCTTTCAGCAAAACAGAACCAAAATTGGTCAAGTGTAGTAAATTAAAATAAATTGGCCACAGTTCATCTTTCGACGAAAGTCGTGTACCTCAAAATAAAATAAATTGCAATTAGGCAGTTTGCATCATTGGCTGGCAAGAACCAGAGCTCAGTTGAATTCCTCTTTTTCATCAGAATGGACAAAATTTTATTTGTCCTCATTTTCATCATCCTGGCAGCTGCAGATGCAGAATATTTCGACTTGGTAAGTCTCTCTGCTGGATAATTAATATAACTAACCTTAATTACACTATTTGTGTGCGTAGGATTATGATGATGACCTGGCAGAAAAAACAAGACAGTATATTTCCGAACAGAATATGCTAACAAGAGACAAAATGAAATCAGACGTAAGAAAACGAATAAAACAAGTTGAAAATATTTTTCTTTCTTAAATTCACTCCGAGCTTAAAACCACACTTTCATTTAGATGGACAATTTTTTTGCGAATATGTCACAATCCTTCAATCAAAAACTGAATACGAGTGAGTTAAAGATATTTTCGGACATCGGAAGTTTGTCTGTGAAGATAGAAAAGCTACAGAAACAACTCTCGTATGTAAGTTTCGTCGTCTACTGATATTTGAATTTATAAAATTAAAAGATCGTAACTTGCTTTCGCCCAGCTGTTTCCAACTGGCGTGGAGGTTGAAGAATTGAGCATGGCGTCAGGAACGATTGAATTCAAAGGCGGGGAAAATTCCAATCTTCGAAGGAAAATTTGGATTTTGCGGAACAAAAACCCAACTTCAATTAATTACATGCGCTTCATATTAAAGGAAAATAATTTAGGCTACAATTCTCACCTTACCCTCTGGGGCATGAGTGGAAACTATCGACACGTGTGGAAAGGGTCTGTAGTTATTAAATTTGGGTTAGTTAAGATAAAAAGTGTAATAGAATTTATTCCTAAAGTTCCCAGGAAGATTGGAAGACGGAAAGAGGAACGTGGAATGAGAATCTCATTCTCTTGACTTTAACAATGAAGGCTTTCAACTCTCTCACTTATCATCCCACATTCAAACTCACATTTGACGTCACCAGTACGAAGACTCCTGCAACACAGTTCTCTTCCTTTTCCAATGAAATTATACAAAAGGATGGACTGCAGTTTCTCACCTTTCCTCCTCAGAATGCGCACAATTATCCTCCGAGGAGTCTCTTTCAGGCGGTGATCGCTCCTCGAGGAGGAACGTCCTTCCAACTCACTCTTAAATACCTCGATGTCCCACACACTTCATCGAGATGCAGTGAAAGCACCTTCACTGTGTGGTTCCTTCGAGAAAGCGCAACAGAAGTGAATTTTGAACAGGTCCCTCCATCGTCCTTCAGGTTGGAAACTTAAAACATTTCTTGTTTTACATGGAAATATAAGAGTTATTTCATTTCAGCTCATGTGGACGGTTAGGAAACATTTCAGACGTCATCGGTCGCTACACTGTCGCTGTGGTTAACTTTGCTGCTCTCACGCACAACGTGGGAAGTGGATTGAAGCTGGAAGTCCGCTCGGACTACCCAGAGTGACTGACGTCAAAGTCTTATTATTCTGATTTCCTGTTGTTACCGACCGCGGTGGCATTGGCATTTTATTATTCACACTCGAATTAAATTCTTACACACATTATCAAATCTTTCATATTACTTACCTACCTCCTCGTCGTAAGCTGTAATAAACAAATTATTGACCTTAATTAAAAAATCAACGAATGACTGCGTTGTAAGTCGGAAATATTAAATCCTGGTGGCCTTCTCAAACATTCTCGTAAATTAATTAAACTCATAAATTGGCTTCTTTTGGATCATTTACTGTCAAATACATTCCTGTGCAGAAATGGACACAGTTCCCTGAATTTTTACATGTGCATCGGGCGACGCATTAAATCTCATTACCTGCTCCTCATCACTGCAATAAAATTTATTGAAATGACACATTAATCACGGAGAAATAGAGCTACTCAAGTTGTGAATAAAAGTCCTATTCTCTATGAAAGAAAAACAGTGCAAAAAACAGACAATTAATTAACTTCAATTAAGTTGGGCTCCTTGAATTGCACGAGCACCAGAAAATTAGTCATTACTAAATTAAATTGAAATCAATTGGTCTCAATTTAGTATTTAACTAAATTGAAGTCACTTAAATTTAAATTAAAATTTGCACTTAAACTTTTGCTTCGTTTAATAACAAGATGGAAATATCAGTTGTATTTCACACTTACGCGACAATGGATCACAATATATTTCTTTGCGTTGTATTTCTTTTGGTAACTGGAATTGGGCATGCACTGTCAACTGTATGTTTTTAATTCGCATAGCTCACTCACTTAATATAATTCCTAAAATTATCTTGAATTTTTAGGATTCTACGACGAAGGTTGATGAGACTACAAAACAGTTCCTCCGTGACTTGAACAAGGAAACACAGGAGCACTTCAAATCTTCTGTAAGTATTTAAATGACCAGGTGTGGATGAAAGACATGCACTGTGGAAATTAATATTTGTTCCTTGAATTTAAGATAGACAACCTTTTCGTGAGTCTGTCGGCTTCTTTCGACATGGCCGTAAAAGACAGCCATACGAAGGTGCTGTCAAAAATTGAAAGTCAATCTGTAATGGCAGACAAGATGGAACAGTTGTTGTTGGAATTGCGATCCCATGTCGAATTCTCCAGACACGAGGTTACCTAATTTATTTCCTTGCTTTGTAATTATCTTCATAAATTAATTGAAATCAAAAAGAACGATCGAAATCAGTGATGTGTTTTGCAGATGCTTCCGACTCACGTAGAAACGGAAGTGGAGGAAATTAACGAAGTCAAAGGAACAATTGAGTTTGACGGTGCAGCGGAGCCTCATTTGCGGACCAAAATTTGGATTTTAAAGAGTGCACAATGTGACGCTAAAGATTTCATCGAAACTATTGCGGGTTTGTTTGCCCCGGGAGGTATTTCGTGTACTTATTCTGCCTTGTTTGTGCTGGAGAGAAACAATTTAGGACCCAACGCCGATCTCACACTCTGGTCTTCGGGCTGGACAGAAAATCGACACGTTTGGAATGGGTAGGTAAAAACTATCTGTAAGTGTTACCAAATGAGCTTAAGAACTAAAATAGCTCAACGTCACAGTTCGCAGGTCAATGGGAGTGAGGAAAGGAGGATGAAAGGGATTTATTTTCTGATTACTCTAAATATCCGATTATCCGAACAAACTCCAATTGATTATCCAAGCTTCAGGCTAAAATTCGTTTCTTCCGAAGACTCGTCAAAAGAATATAAGTATTTCTACGAAGTAATAAGTAGCGAAGGACTCCATCCCCTTTCCTTTACTCCTCCGAAGGAAAAAAGGAGTTTATTTTCCGCAATAGTCGCTCCAAAAAGCAGTAAACCGTTCAGTCTCATCCTTAAATACTTGGATGTCCAAGGCGATCCACCGCAATGTTTTTACAATCGTTTCAAAATCTTCTTCCTTGATGACAGCCCAACAGGGGTAGACTATAGGCGACTGAATTCGTCCACGTACAGGTGAGGAGAAACGGAGGTTCTTAAGGTGGTTCTAAGGTGTATTTTATTTTAGGGAATGTGGGGCTGCTGGAAGTATTTCGGAGCCACTGGGAACCTCATCTTCGATCGCCATAATCGAGTTTGAGTCTATTAATGGCGCCGGAAGTGGATTTAAAGTAGAAGTCGACACAAATTAAGGCTCTTTAAAATGTCGACTGTTTCTGTTGATACTCAATAAACCTTCACCAAATTCATTTCGGGTTTTGCTTTAATAATTCGTCTTCTGTGAATCTGCTGTTCCGTGAACATGCTGTTTACTTTTATCGTAAAGAAGAATCATTGACAATTCTCAATTTTACATCAGCGCTCCAGTTCCCTGCTACGCACCAACAACGAAAATTATTTGATGACAAACACCAAAGAGAATCTGCAATAATAATTTGGTTTTATTTTTCTCTTACATGACTAACTAACATACAATTAGATGTAATCTATCAGGTATCCTTTGCAGACTGAACGTAGCTGTTTAAGAACTCATTAGTACTGACGGCCGGACGGTTTTGTGATTTCTATGCTTTATTCCCCGATACCGTAGACAGCTTCTGTCTTGGAATTGCGCAAGGTGGTTAGGTTAGGTAAAACAGCTTTCCCAAATCCTGTTATTGTACTTTAACATTCAACAATTCGAAAGATTCCTTACTAAATTAAACAGGGAAAACAAGCAGAGGATACATCTCATCAAAAGGAACTAAAGTTAGCGTTTTGATTCGTTTAAAGTCTGTCCTATTATTTAATGTCTTGAAGTAAAAAATGTGACGTTTATTCCTTGTCAATCCTGCTTAAAAAAACTCGTCTGTATTAGCCAGTCCTCTCTCACTTGCCTTTTTACCTGTGACACAGCTCTAGTTTGCATCAGTTCGGTTCAATTAGTTCAAATTATTTCACGTTTCCTCCGAATTCGTGCAATTCCGGTTTGCTCCTCAGACAAGATGATTGGTTCTTCATGGACAATGAATCAGAAGATCTATAAATATATGATGCCGCAGAAAAAACTAAAAGCAGTGCAAGTTTACTTAAATTTACAAAGATTACAGGAGCTTCCATTTAATTCTAGGCTCCGAATCACAGAATTTAATACTACTTCATTAGACATTTCACAAAACACAAAGGTGTGAATTGAAAAAATGGGCACCCTTTTAATTCTTATTGAGCTTAAGACTAAACTTCAATAAACTCAATTTACTCTTGAAACATGTTTCTGCCTGATTGAAATTCTAATCGTCTTGACTCATTCCGTGCATATTCAGTTGGACTATATTCTTCCATGGCCTAATTCACTAGAAACGAGGACCGCAGTTTGGTTACTTAAGCAAAGAGGAAGGTTAATTTGATCATCGGAATCTCTTAAAAGCTGATCTTTGTATACTTTTTCACTGCAAACACTTAAAATGGAAGAATAAATCTCTGACGAGACAAAATTACTGAATTCTGCAGCAGAATGACTTCGTTACGGAGTATTGAAGATTTTTCCCAACTTCTTCTCACTGCAAAGTGATAAATCTCGACTACTCACTTTCCTATATTTCTATCTAATTAATCTTCTACAATGATCGCCTGTACTTAATATTTTACCCAGTTTTGAAAGATTTTGATTCATTTTGTATCTCACCTATTAGCATGACATGGCTTTCTTGAAGCGTATTGAGCAAAGTTGACCTGAAATTGCAGCGGCTTTAGAGCTTGACTCAACACATTCTACCATTTTATATCACTATCGCTTAAATATAAATAATAAAGAGGACGTAGATAGTATCTGTGTCACTTAAGTCTTTCTTCTAGTCTCTCTTTTCCATAATTGCAGTAATGCCTTTTCTGTCGAGGACATTTAGTAAGAAAACTTAACTTCATTAACGACACATGACAAGAAAGACATGCGATGACATGCGATGACCCTAAAAACATCCCAAGTCGTCAAATTACTCCCAACCGCCTCCAGAAACATCCAACTTTTCCAGGCTACTTGACATCATGCTTTCCACTCTCAAGCACCTTAATTACGCCGTCCAGACTGACCATGAAAGTACAGTTCTATTCAACTGTTATTAATATTCACCGTGGAATTATTAATTATTCCTGTCAGAAGTCAATCTGTAATAAAATGCAATGAACAAGAGTAATTCATGTTCGTTTCAATTTACTAACAAATACAAATAAAAATGCTGAAAGTTATTGTACGTCGTATTCCAAGCTATTTACTATTTGGTCCTCTCAGCATGATGTGAACTAGATTTTTAGCCCTGTAGTGTACAGTATGTACTTCGGCAAAAAAATTTATGTGACGCATTTAATATAACAAGTAAACCTCGACAAGTTTCAAGCTCAGCGTATTTTCATGGTGCATTAACAGCACGCTAATTAGAGCACAGATTAAAAATGAATTGTCAGCTAAATTCATAGTTTCATAGTTTAACGCTTAGATTAATAATTAAAAACTATTAAGTTCAGTTGAATTGGTTGAGCGTAGGTCTATTAATGCCTGGAACCAGTGTAAGGATTATTGCAAAAATCATCACAGTGATTAAAGTGCTTGGTAAGTGGTAGTGGTGGAACCCTGGAATTAAGCTAGGAACATTAGTAATGTTAGTTTCCTAACAATATGGCACTTCCTTTACAAGAAGGTGAGCAAACAAAATATTTTTATTTAGTTTCCACAACTTTAACTCAACTATCTGAAATGGATAAAATCTTTATTGCAAATAAAATATTCATTCCAATTACACTTAAGTTAATGTGAGAAGCAAAATATCAATGGAGTAATTTAAGAAAGCCTGAAAATACACAATAAAAAAGTCTGTATCCATTTTTCTGTACGAGTATCCAAAGAGAAGTCCGATATCAATACTCGTAACTCTAAGGGCAACTATTTGCTTGCTGAATAATTTACGCCATTTAAAACGTTTCTTCCAGCCATTCAAAAGGTTTCCTGATGTCCGAGACAATTCTCCAGCTATGTTAATTCCATAAAAGCTGCCCACAAAAAGAGAAATTTCAACGACTACAACGAAGACTGTGAACATTGGACTTAGCATTTTATGTAAGCGAAAAATTACATAGACCATTCCCAACATCGTCCATATCGAGCAAAACCAAATTGAAGCCGTTACAATTTCTAGCGCAGGTTTCATAAACTGCATAGCTATTGCGTGCCTAATAAAATGACGGACGATTTCATTCAAGCTGAGCTTAGCTTTTACTCGTTTACCAAATCTGTCAGCGTCTTTGGTTATAAGCTGAAGGGTTTTGACAATTGAATTGCAAATTACAGCAGTGGTCACTAGAAACAATCCAAAAAACATGTACAAGTCGGTTGCCCAAGTTACAAAACTAAGAGCCAAGATTAATCTTGATACTAAAATTGCAACTCCACAAAAGGGTTTAGTGGACACTAGGTCACAGTATACTAAAATGTCGTAGGCTGGATCAATATTGAATGCCACAAACACCCCTGTTAATACAAAGACACTAACGAGCGCACAGTACGCCCCTGATTGAAGTGTAAGATTGGTTATCTTCGCATTTAAAGAATCATTCCATGGATTGCGCCTTAGCTTTTCTAGTTCCAGCAATTGCATCTTCTGATGATTAAATCCAGTGGTGAAGCCATATTTATGGGAAGATATGGCAAAGCTCAGGCCAGTGTTAGCCAAGAGCATACAGATGAACTCCAAATCCCAAAGAGTTTTTAATATTTCTTCTAATTTCGAAGTTCTACTCAATACCGTAGGTTTCGTGAGCCTTATCCAACCGTTGACTCCGATATGCAGGTAAAGATTTCCCCAAACTACCAATACCGTGATTACTTTCCAGACAAGTGGTTTCACTCCGCTTCGAATAACTAGCTTCTTTGCTGAAGATGACCAGGTCATTGGTCGAGGTATTAAACTGAATATTTTAGCATGAGTTTCTACAGACTTCAGTATTCCGCTGACAACCATTTTAAGAGTTTTAAAAACTCAAACGACTTAAACGTGTGGAATTAAAACTGTACAAGAGAGATACAGTAAAGTAATTCACCTGGATTCTTACTGCTGAAGAAAGAGTTTAGGGTTCTGCAGAATCTTCTTCCTTTTATTTATACCGAGAAATAATTTGATTACGACGAAATAAAACCCAAAATCCACACAAAAATATTTACAACTGAATTGTTTCATGTGAATTAAAGACAAATACAAGGTTAGTTAGCGGTTGAATTGTTGTTTATAACCACTTTGTTTTTATACGTGTTTTGTCATTATTATGACATTCCTGTTCTCTCTTGAGAACGAGAATATTGAGGAAGGAAGGAAGGGGGAATTTGTATAACTTTTTCTTTCCTCCCGTTCATTGAAAGTTTATTGGTGTCTTTTTAATTTCCTGTGTATGTATCCAAATCAATAACTTTCAATTTCCTACTTTTACCTCAATTACCTTGACATT
>JAQGAD010003149.1:0-11095 GCA_034696625.1 Isotomurus palustris
TCACTTGATAAAAATAAGCGCATCTAGAAGTTAGCGCCCCGTCACCCCAACATAACCTTATTGACCAAGGTCCGTGGGAAATTACGTCATTTTGACACTCTTACTTGTACTACTCAGCTCTTAAGTGCTTGAATTTCACTAACAAAAGATTGCAACCAGCAAAATTCCAAAAAGGCCCTATTAAATGCATATCTTGAGACGATCAGTATTACAACTGACTATCCAGCGAATTTATCATAAATGTTTGTGTTTGTTTAAATTTTAATAAAATTGGGACATACTTCTGTAATTTGAGGCTTACACCCACAACCGTCTCCCAGTAAGAAAATTTTAGAAGCTCAACCTTCCTTAGAGCATAAGGTCACAATATTATTGTATTAAACTTCTTTCCACAAATTAGGCAAATGGTTTAACCACAGTACCATTCAGCTTAAGCGAAGGCGGATTCTGAAATTTAAAATATTCAATTTCGTATACAGCGTGGAACGCACACTTTTCAAAAAG
This sequence comes from Isotomurus palustris, assembly GCA_034696625.1. Taxonomy (NCBI): domain Eukaryota; kingdom Metazoa; phylum Arthropoda; class Collembola; order Entomobryomorpha; family Isotomidae; genus Isotomurus; species Isotomurus palustris. Next base: position 505 of record JAQGAD010003149.1, read on the forward strand.
CCAGATACTCGACCCTGAAGTTTTACATATCGCATAATGGTGGATACATGCTCACTTAAAGGAACTGCAAGTCTCTAGTTTATCCAACTTATTAACTTATCTTTGTCTTCATCAGAGAATCAATTGTGAGTGCTTCAGCCTTGGTTGACCTCCAGCATCTCTTCAAGTTAGTTGACAGCACAAATTTTAAACATTTCTGGTATACAGGCTTAAGTTGAAACCCTGCCAAATTTTTCTCATCTGTTTAGGTGATCAGAGTCTCTTGTATCTTCATCTTAGAAATATTTCTGAGCTAAAAAAGGTTGTTTGACCCCCAGCACCTCGTAAGGTCAGCGATATGCAGGACTTTGAATTTTGTGCATGATAAATGGTGGTAGAGTTCATAGTCTTAATGAATTTAGCATTCTGGGATAACGTTTTTATGATCTCCTTTCTCTACTCTTCTGACATCTTTGGAGAAGTTTTTCAAATATTTCCCTCATCTTCACAAGATTTCATAGGACCGTACTTGTACCCTTACATTTATCCAGTTACGATTGTTTGTACGTAGTTACTTGTCTTCAGACAAATTTTACGTTGAGTAATGCGTGTCATTTTTGGTTTTTCCGTTGCTGCTGCTGCATCCACCTTATTTACTTTGCTCGTCACATTCGAAAGTTATCTTTGCGGTAAGTAAAACGAGTTCAAAGTGTTAACCCTTTTTAACAAAAAAAATGTGTCCTTAATGTCAGTCTGTCATCCTCTGAAATGTCGTGAAATGGTTTTAATTCGCAGAATCATTTTAACAGTTGTAATTGCTTCCTTAGCAATTATTATTGCACATTTTTCAACATGGTGGTGGCTGCAAGTGCAAACGGAAGAGACTTCAAATAAAAACACTACACAGTTTAGAATTATTTTGACGCCTGCTGCTGAAAAGAATGATTTCTACAACTTGTACACTCTTAGCACAGTTAATCTTGATTGGAAGGGGATACTTTATGCATTTGTCCGACACAGTCTTACCTTTGTGCTGCAGTTCTGCGGTAATTTGGCGATTTTAAAAGTGACGACAGATCTTCCTTTAGTTCAGCAAGAAATAAATGCAAGAGCTGGAAATTTGGTGTCACCTTCAAGAAAATCACTTGGATTGACAAAGTTAATAGTGGCAATTGTTAGCTTTTCAGTGATGCTGCAGATTCTTTTCTTGAATCTGGTTATATCTATGGCTACCACAGACACAGACGTTATAGGAACTCCGAAAGCTGCTCTTATTTACTTACGAGGCATATACTGTTACTTTGTGCTACTCAACTCATCCACAAACTTTGTATTCTACTGCGCATTAGGAAGCAGATTCAAGAAAGAACTCAATGACATGGTGGATTCAGTTTCCAGTACATGTACAAACATTCTATCAAGTAGAGAGCAGTTGGGTTCTGGAGAGTATGGTATGGTCTTCAAAGGCCGTCTTGAGCATTTGGAAAAAGGATTAGTATCAAAAATGACGGTTCCCAGAGTGCAGATATGCTTCAAGTGGCTTATAAACGAAGTAAAAGTCGTTATGCATTTTTACGAAATTGCGCATAACATTTTTAGCCTTCTATTCGTTAATGCACGGATGGTTAGTGAGATTTAAATCTCTCTGTGACATTACGGGCTAGATTTAAGGGTTCCATATACTCTGTGTTTTGTTATAGGAAGACTTCATATCTATTTGGACCTTTGTCCTTCTACCAATTTATTCGATTTGTTCCGAAGCCGAAGCGACCAATTTTGGTAACCCAAGTCTACTAGCTTCTTATGAAGACTCTTTAATGTTAGTTAACTTTTACAAGTACCCAGATGTTTGTGCACGGTTCGAAAACAAGGAACGTCTGACCTACAAAATCTACTTCGTTGGTCTATCCAGATTGTAGATGCAATAAAACATCACGCACTTATTAAGGTACAACCGTATTAAGACATTAGTGGATGAAAACTTGCACTAATTTTTTCATTGTCTGAGGTTCCTCATGGAGATATCGATACCAGAAACGTTATAGTTTTCTCGAGAGATCACGTGAAGCTGACAGACTTCGGACTCAGCCAAAATTGCTGTCAAAATTCTAACTGCGTTAAAAACAATGAGGTTGCTAATTACTTACTATGCCGTAAACAGAATTTCCCTCCAAATATCTTGGTACATGTATATCCCATATACTTTCAGGAGCCTTTACTTTGGAGCCTTTTATCGGAGAAACTCTTTAGAGAGTTAAGTTTTTTAATGTTGGGAGACATTTGGACATTTGGTGTAACAGCATGGAGGAAACTTTCTTTGCGAGAGGTTTCTCGTCCAGGAAGAAAGTTGTCACATGACTTTCTAAAGTTTATGAAGGATGGAATGCAACATAATCCTTCCACTCATGCCGTCTTGCTAATGTAGATTGCTTGTGATTACTTCCAATGTGTCTGAGATCTGAATTTCTTATCACTTTAAAAATTACTATTTCAGATTCGAAGTGATGATATTGTGCTGGGTAACATGCCAAGAATCATGCGACCGTCCATCTATCACATAAAACTGACCTCAGGGGTCGGCGGAGTCTAAACTAATTGGCTGTGTGTCTGATCTTCCAGCATTAAATGAAACGCCTGTTTCGCTGCGGAATCAGCACAGTCGTTAGTCACTATCGTATTGTTATGCCAGATTCTGCAATTTTAAGATATTCTTGTATATTTGATGCAAAAAAACCTGAATCTGGCTTCGTCTCGTCATAAACCATTGTCTTTCTAACGCATGAATCACGTACATGTTAATTACTTGGTAAGCTTTCTGTGCAGGTCAACTGACTCCCAACACGATTAATTGCACAGAACATTTCTAGTTATTACTGACGAGTTTTGTGGGTTCACCATTTAATATTGCGTCTCACAAATCTTACTAATATTATCTTCTTTTAAATTCTACTTTAAAAATTGTACTATATGTGATAAGCCACTTCCATAATTGTGACTAGATTTATTGCTCAACATTTAAAAGCAGCTTGAGCTGAAATCAGTAAGCTGTGAGATCCATTTCAATTCATGAATCTGTCAAACACAAGTCAACTCCAAGTATCGTACATTAAGTTAACCGTCATGAATACCTTTACACAGTGTAATCCTTTTGAGCCAAAAATACAATTCAAGTACATCAAATATATTCGGAACGCCATACATGCTTCAAACCGTCCTTAAGCGAGGAACATAATAGCTTTCTCGACGGATCACGTGAAGCTCAGAGACTTCGGAATCAGTCGAAGTTTAGGTGACCACTCCAATTATGAGAGGAAAGATAAGGTTGCTTATCGCGCAATAAATTTAATTTGTAAAGTAATTTTTTTTGCAAGTACTTTGTTGACGAAGTTGACTTTTTGTAAAGTAATTTCAAAAGCCTTTACTTTAGCTTCATATGTCAGTGCAGCCCTTGAGGGATTTAAATCTGTCGATGCGGAGTGGCATTTGGGCTTTTGGGTTGACAATACGGGGTAATAGTGTACGAAGTAATAATTGAATACTTACTTAAAAATGTCATATGGAGATGAGTGACATAGTTATGTGCTTCGTGGAAAAGAATGACGAATTATGATGATCCCTTGAACTCTTATATGACGACATCTACATGCTATTAGTTTTGTGTGATATATATATTCAATTATTTAACTCGTTAAATTATTAAAGTGCACTTTTGTCAGTAAGGCGATACTTAAACTCTTAAGTAAAGTATAGTTTTCAATTGACTATAATGTAAGTTGATACGACAACCAGTTAATATATTGCAAATCCAATCCATTTATACTCCTTGTGCTTTCATGTATCTGTAACCTTTCTAAGCATTACGTGCGTTTGTCTGCATTGCATTACGTAACGAAATAAATTGCAGTAACTTGTACATGGTCACAATCTTTTGTTTAAATAACATACAGACATGTAAGCATCTCACAGCTGAGCATTTTGAGCTTCAACGCTTATCTTGCAATGGATTTTAGAAAGCGGAGCTGAGGGTTCTTTCCGCATTGCATTGCGCATTCCGTTAAACGGAACTTAATTTGATTTAATGCTTGTGTAGTAAACGAAGAAGGCAACCGCAGTCATGAAGATATTTCAATACGAACCCACCCATTGTCACCTGGAAGACACAAAGTGACGCTAACGGAGATGTGGAATTTGTGCAATTGCGTCAAGTTTGAGATGATTCCCATGTGATATTTGTAGCAGTAGTATTTCTGCTGCAACCAAATTCTGGATGTTTTTGTCAGAATTGTGTCAAGTCAATTTGAAGGAAATTGCAGCTTTGCTTCCTTCATGCAGAGTATTACAAATGCAAAGGCTGCAGTGCTTTTTAAGGACTCTGAATAGAATTTAAATTGCTGTCAATAATATTCCCATGATATCTAAATCTAATTGATTACGGTCATCCTTACTCCATTTGACTGCACTCGAAATATTTACTTGTGTTCAACCGAATTGCAATTTTGATAATAAGGCTACAGAAAAAAATGTAACAGATGTTCAGAGTCCAATTGGCTTTCATTTATTACGGAAAATATGTAATGTCTACACACTGCATGTCTAGCTTATTTGATATCATCACAATAGTTTAAGCTTTCAGATGAATATATTACTAGATTTCTAGACACCACATTTCTACCAGGTTTGCTGTTCTGTCATTGTGGAGTTTGTTCAAAGTGTACGATAATTAAGAATACAGTCATCCATAGCCGTCAAGAAAAGTTGAAAACAAAATAGGCTCCGCTTTTATTCTGCCGCGCTTTTATGTCGACTCGGTTCGATTCCTGGAAATCTCCAGCAGTCGTGATGATCGGTTATCTGGGAACTCTTCTCATCTTTATTCACAACACGAAACTTGTTTGTTCGAACAACCCCTGCACAGAACACAGCCTCTTTTTCAGCAATCAAAATTACGTCGGCCGTCAAATGTGAACAGTGTGCGTAGATTTGGAGGATGACATCAAATTAGACTGCTGCAGTGCAGCGCTACTTGGAAGCTGAGGCGGAGATGGAAGCGGCGCTGGAGGAGTTGGAGAAGGAGATGCGGAGGATTGCGGAGGCGTCGCAAAAGAGGCGGGAGATGTTTGTGAAGATGATGGGACGGTTCTACGCGGAAACCTCCTCCGAGACGCCTCCGCATTTTCGTCTCCAAGTCGCCGCTTCCGTCATCGCCTCGTAGCGCTCCACAGCTGCCGAATTCGACGTCATCTTGAATCTCCTCTATCACATTCACACTGTTCAGGTCGACGTAATTTTGTTTCCTGATTGAATGGCAGTTTTAACTGCGCAGGTTGGGTGTTGAAAGAAAGCGAGAGATTTCCAAAATTATTGGCGACTGACGATGATTGGAATATTCTCAATTAACGATCACATTGTACTTCAAACTGCCAACAATTTAATTTGAGGGAATCAATTCTTCTCAATCAAACCCAATCGATGAAATTGAAACCTTTCGAAATTAAAGCGCACTTTAGTTTGACTCAATGTGAAAACTGCAAAGTTTTTTTTTGTCGGATGGAATTAAAAAACCATTTTTCAAACTTAACGAAGGAGGAAGCTGCAGCAATTTAACTAACGTCTCTTTCAAAGAATAGAAAATTAATTATACGCAATTATAATAATTCTTTTCAAATTTAATGATGAAACATTTTAAACAACCATGAAATTCAGACTCCTCAGAAGCAAATGAGCGAGTGATTCTCAATTGCCGTTAAGTTTTTAAATGTTAGTTGGATGTAAAAAAGGTGACGTGACTTCATTTCTGTGTGCAAAAACAACTCAGCGAAGAAGCAATCGACTTGGACTCTCACGAATTAAGTCGGCTTCACCTCCAGCCGAAATCCTCTTCCTGTCATTCCTGTGTCGGATGAACGTCTCGAAAACAACCCGACGATGGCAGCAGATGAGGTTCCCAGGAACTGCGACACGTTCCCCAATCTTCCGCATTCACTGAATAAAATTAAACTCAATTCATCTCAACTACAAACAAAGATTCTCTCACACACTCTCACCTGACTTTAGAAGCATCCACCCTTTTGAAGATTGTCTCGGTTGGACTTTCCTCAAGGAAGAAGACAAAGAAGAGATTGTCGCTTTGTGGCGGTGTGCAAGGAACATCCAAATATTTTAGAGTGAGGGAAAATGGCCTCCCACTCTGCGGAGCAATCAACGTCAGATACCAACTCCGCGGGGAATAGTTCTGTGCGTTCTGATGAGGAAACGAAAGAGACTGCACTCCGTCCTTCCTCATTATTTCACCCGAATTCTCCCTGTAACTCACTCGTTTGTCAGAAGTGAATGTGAGTTTGAAGGAAGGCGGAGGGCCGGGATTGGCGGAAGGCTTCACCGCCAACGTCAACAGAACGAACTTCCCCCATGCCGTCCTCTCCTTCTTCAAGTCAGTCTGTGAACTGCCACACCAAATAAATTCAGCCTCATTCCTCCGCACAACGTCCGCCTTAATTAACTCACCCATTCCACACGTGAATATTTGAACCTGAATCCCACAGAGAGAGGTGAGCGTCCTCTCCCAAGTTGTTCCCCTCCATCACAAAACGGACATACCATCTGTGAGTATTTCCTTGTGGCCGCAGGACCCAAATTTTCCGTCGGATGTCCAAATGTTCTTCTAACCTAAATTCGATTGTTCCATTGATCTCATTCACTTCCTCCACCTTCACGATAACCAAAACAATTCATTGTAATTTTAGAAGCTTATGAGTATAATAAATTGACGCGTGTAACAATTTACATTTTCATATAAAGTCCGTAGCAAGTTGGTGGAGAGCTCCTCTTGGCTTCTTTCCATTTTAAGCATCCTGTCGGTCAGAGTATCAAACTTCGAAAGCATCTCCGAGTTTCTCTCCTTCAACTGTTTACTAAGCGACTCCAACAGACCCGAAGACAATTCGTCCATCTGTTGTGAAATTGGAATTCTTTTGATTGAAGTCTACCAGTATTCAGTTAAAACGGAATCTGGGTAATCTCACCTCTGATTTGAGTAACTCCCTTGTTTTATTATTTTGGTTGGTATGAAACTGACGAGGCTTCTCCTTCGGATCCTCCGAAGATCCCTAATTCACACAATTATTAATCTCATAATCTCATTCCAATTGCTGCACTCAGCAGAAAAAAGAGGAAGGAGATCTTCAGAGTGAAGTCCATTTTGAATGAAGTGACAAGCTCAACTGAACGAAGATTTAGAAATACCTCCAGAATTCACTTGATACAAAAGAAAAAACCAACCATGTTTCATTCTGGGAAAGTACCTTTGTATCGTGTATTCATGTCTATTTTATTTAAGTTGGCAGAAGAGAAGGAGAATTGGGTGATTGAAGGAAAGTAGAATCTGCGTGTGACGTGTGAGTAGCTGGAAAGACGAGTAAACTCGGATGAACTCTTTTTCCACGAAAAACAAACAGGTTTCTTGTTGCCTCAATTTGTCTTTCGACTGACCATGTTTCTCTCATTATTGGAGGACGAGTTCAACGCACTCCTCATTTTTTATGAAGGAAGCGGAGGTTGGCGACTATCTTAAGAAGAGTCGAGTCTTGTTCGTTCACCCAGCAGAGGTGAGTGAGTTAGTACGAATAAACGGGAGGAAAAGTCATGCAGCCATCTAGTCACTAAAAACTGGTTTTATTCCTTTTATGACGTCACTCTTTGAAATTGTCAACAGTTGAGGTTTCCTCTCAAGGTAACTGGAGTTGTCAAGCTATCTTGGTTTCCTCTGCTTTTCTGAATGTTGCAATGAATTCGAAGTCTCACTCTCCCCGAATTCTCTCAAACTTCGTCTCTACCAGCCACCAGATTATACGTAACAGATTTATATTCATTCTTCACTTCATTGACGTGTTAATTACTTGAAGTTAATTTATTGATAAACAACGAGTGGATTTGAGTGATGGCGATTACTCTTTCAATTAGAGCCCATAGTCCATAGAGCTTACTTTACTATCTTCACAATTTGAGATTTAAATTAACAACGGGTTGATGGTAATTAGTTAATATTAATTAATACTCTAATAAACGCAATGATAATGTCATTAATTCATATTAATTAATTGTTCATCCTTAAACCTTCAGTGTCTCTCAATTAATTATAACACTCACAATTAATTAACTGTATGCAGGGAATCTTCAGCAGTTAACACATTAACTTCAGCTTACTAAAAATTAACCCCTAATTAATAAGTCTACCCTTGACCAGTAAATGATGATGCTTTGCTAGGGAATCATAGAAGTAAAATTTGTGTGGCTATTTAAATCCGACTTAAACATAAATTTTGAAATTTCAACTACTGTGACAGTTTAAACTGCAGGAAGATGTGGTTGATTCTTTAAAATTTTATATTTGGTTTATTTTACTGTTTAGAGGCTTACAATACTACATTGGGACTGGGGTTCCTGAAAATGACGAAACGATGTTTGCAACACATAAATGAACCCTTAAATAAGGGGTCATCCTGGCAACTATTGCGATGGGCCATTTTCGAAAAAACCAGCGGTAACTTACGTTAAACAAAGCCTCTGTTAAATGCTAAATTATGAAATCGAAAATAATCTCAAATTGAAGGCAAAGGATTGATCTTGATTTTCATTTCCACCGAAGTGGAAAAAAAATCTGAGATGAGCCTAGCTTCAGTTGAGTTAATTTCACCGTAAAAAGTTCGAAATCTTAAATTAAAAAGCTATCGCTTCCCTCAATTTGGATCGCAAGAACTTTTGCAAGAGCTGAAATTCAAGCTAAAGAGTGGGGCTTGATTTGCTAGGAATAGCCTTTAAAATAACACCTCGGAAGATTCAAATATTAATACATTTAATTCCAACTGAAGAAGAAATTAATCAATCAATTGAAGATTTTAGAAAAAAGTTCAGAGAAGTGTCTCCATCATATGAAGACTGCAATATATGGAACACTGACCAAATAGGATTCCCTTACGAAATATTGTTGAGGAATCATTACTGGAAACAATTTGTGCAGAAAAAGCAGAGGTTTTTCACTACGTCACTCAATGATAATCTTATGGGAGGCCAGGACCCTAAAGGCCGTGAACCAAGAATTATTGGGGATGGTTTTGTGGTTCTGCAAGTATAGATTGAAAATTATGAGTTTTAATTCACCGTTGATCGCTCCAATTAATGCTAACTAATTTAAGTCGCTTTTATAGAAGCAGACTGGACGCTTGGGTCCTAGAGCAGAAGAAAATACACTGTGCTTGCCAAAAATCTTGAAGTAAGTTACATTAAATCCAGAAAGCTGACGAACACTCACGTGAAATATTTTTTAGACAAAGTAATTAAGCCTAAAGCTAATGGGAAAGTATTATATTTAATTGACCACTGGACTGGTCATATGGACTTATAATGTACCACGAACGATTTAAAAATGAACTTGTGGATATGACAGTTGAATTGATACCCCCTAACACTACAGACGTTCTTCAGCCTTTGGACACAGTTTTTCATCGGCATTTAAAACAACTTGTGAGGAAAATGTACGGACAGTGCGAAATATTCAACCCAGAAGACTACGATTTGATGTCAACTAGAAATGGAATACTTTTAGTCCAGTCTCTTGCTCATTTTATTCTATCTTCCGATAAATTTCACAAAATGATACAGCACTCGTGGATTCAAGCTGGCTTGAAATGCGAACAAGAACGATCAGAATACGATAACGTGAATCAAGTGTGTTTGTAGAAGTTAAGTGTTCAAAATGTATGTGAGTGTAGATCAGTGCAAGAGAAGTAGCCAGTAGAAGAAGGTGCACGTAGGGAAAGCAACGGTTGCGTTACTCCCCTTCCCACTCAGCGCGCACTCAAACACGCTACCTAAACCCACTAGTTTTTAGTTTTCAAGGGGCGACTATAGTTTATGTTAAAGGTTTTTTAGTGTAGTGGGATAGGCAAATAGCTATTTCCAGGTACCCCACTCCCAATGTAGTATTGTTAGACTATTCAGCCTCGAATGGGACAAACGGTGTATAAGAATAACAATGACAAGTATAATAACCTTTCAACTGAGTACCAATACCAATGTGTTGCAGCGATGTGTATAAACTAGTTAATTTAGAATTCAGAAGCCATTGCTGAGAACTGAAATCTACAACCAAACTTGATGTGTGATACTAGACCCTTAAGGGCCCCTAATTAGCGTAGAAGTAATCTCGAAGTCAAAACCTTTTCACCGATACCCCACTTGACATGGTTTTCAAATAACCCACCTAAGAGTCCCTGGACCCTGTAGGGATCCACCTGCAGTGACCATCTTAAATTTTGTGCAATCTACTCGTCAAGACTTTTCCAAGGATACCCCATACCGTAGGGTTGGTATTTAAAATGTCATGACCTTTGACACTAGACCCTGAAGGGAGTGCCCTGCAGGGCCCATCTTCGAACGTGGACTCCGCTTTATATAGAATATTAATTGTGTGAAGACAAGACAGACAGACGGCGAAAGTAAGATGTTTAATTAAAACCTCTTAAATGTGTTTGTTGTTCTGAGAACGAAACTCTTTATTACTTAATCGTTCATCTTTAATCTTTAGTGTCTCTTAATTAATTATAAGACTCACAAT
>JAQGAD010003150.1:0-11090 GCA_034696625.1 Isotomurus palustris
TGTTTGTAATATTTGCCAGATATCAAGCAAGACTCGCACTGTCTACCAAAGAGTCATTAATGTATAGAAACGTAACTACTGTATCATGCCGAAACTAACCAACTTCACATACCAACAAATTCATGAGGAAAATAATAAGAGTTTTGATTAGTTAATAATTTTACTATAAAAATAATTAGTTGTGGTGATAACCCAGAGCCAAGATCGATTAGTCTTAAGATTGTGAATGAAGTGAACTATACGCATTGAACGCAACCATACACTGCAGTTTCTAAGTTCAGGTTGTAAGTACCAGAAGAGCAACGTGTCTCTGTCTTAACTTGTAAGAAAACTTAGTTTTATTGTGATTATTTCCGTACAATTCAATTTTATCAAGACCAATGTTTTTATTTTTAAGAAAGAAGGAGGCAATTCGTGAATCTATGCATTTAATAGATGTAGCTAACTTATTACTATCTGTAGTTTGAAATTTACATTTCCATCAAGAACTGTTTCAAGTTTTCACGTGTAAGTTTACTAACTCCAATGGAATGCTCTTCTCGGTGGTTGAAATTGAAAATATAGCTGATAATGACTCATATGAAACTATGAAAGCGAAAGCGTCTGTGGAAACATGCCAATAGTATGTAATGCTGGATAACAATACTACTCGAAACTGACCATAATGCAGCCTCGTTGTTATGAAATTGATGGCTTTCATCAATTAGTAAGTGTAATAGAAATATACGGTAAAACTTTTAAATGAACAATTTTGATTGTTATTGGTTCGTACAACGTGCAACATTAATGATGATGTTATATAGTTATTTTCTCTGTATTAGAAGTAAAATTAGATATCCAAACTCATTGGTATAAATAAACATGGCTTATTTAGCAAATCGTATGAAGTTGTATTTTTTTCGACTTCCCAAATGAATTGATGTTACAATCAAGCGAGATGTTAAATATTGTGATGAGCAACTATCTCAAGTGACCCCTCTTATCTTGTTCAGTATGTCCTTCTTTCGGTGTATGCTTTGATCTTTTCATTCGCAAATACGGCATCTTTTAGTTTCCGTAGATGTGGGTATCCATTTAAAATAGCAGGATCAATGTGTTCTTCCATCGCTTGTAGCTTATCTGCGATGTAAATGTCTGACCAAGTCATTTTTTCTCCAACTAAGAAGTTTCCTCCATTCTGCAGCTGCAGGGTGTTCAAGCGAGTTAAGTATTTGGGGGAGTGGGTGGTGATAAATGCTTGTCGCGACTCAGCTTTCTTTGCTTCATCTGTCTCGAACAGAATCTTCACAAGTTCTGGAGCAACAAAGATTTGCATGGCATGAATAAAATTAATGTAGGCATGGCTGGATAGCATTGTAATCTTAAACTCATGATTACCTGGTAGCAGGTCGTTAATTGCATCCACGTACTCATCGCACTTTGCAGATTCCCAGTCATTGGCTCCTGCTAACTTGAATTTGCGACCCAAGTACCTACAGATTGTGGTGCTCTGGCCTAAAGTCTTCTCTCCGTTTCCAAGTTCGAGCACAGGCAACGTTCCCCATGGCGTACCTGAATTCGAAAAATTAAAAGTTATCTAATTATTATATAAATCGTAAACGGGTAGTTTAACAGTTTAAGACGCAAGCCCGTTTTTTCAATTACCTGATTTTATTTTAGGCCAATATGTAGATGGAATTCTATCATCAGCGAACTTAACTCCAGTTGCTGCGAATATGAGTCGAATGGCTTCACCTCTGCCTTTAGTGTCGAAATAAGTTAATTTGTACGACATGTTTGCGAAAAACTTATGATAAAATGGAGGACATAAATTAGGTCTATGCAACTCAAGCAGACGAGCAGTATTCCACGGTGAACTTTTATTGCTTTAATTTTTTCGACTGACCGCATTAGCTAAAAGCTTATCGAAACGGTTATTCATTTATTATGCCATTATGCGTATGAAGTGTGTGTGTTTTTTATACACATTCCAAAGGATCTTTCTTTGATAGCATTCGATTTGATTGGCGTAGTAAAATTGTATCTCTCTGACGTGACATTAACATCGCAAACATGTTGTTTATCAGTAGTGCGGCTTTGTGGTTTCTGTCTCACCTTATTCTACAAGCCTATAATATTATGCCTTATTATGGCATAAAGATATTACCAGTTTGGTTATCTACTCCCTTTGTCTCGTACAAAATAATCCATGTTTTTAAGGCTGTTAATGTCATATTTATTTATGGTCCAATCTATTCATGAGTTCCTTTAATCAGATCAATCTTTATTCAGAATTAAATGGCACAATTTTATATGCAATACGGATTAAATGTACCAATTGGTTGGACTTGAAGTATTTTAAGCTATAATAATTTATCTCGTTTTTATCGAGTGCGAGACAAATGCAATGTTTTATTAAGTATGAAGTAATCCAATCTTTTTGCAAAATTCATGTTGGTCTGTCCGTACTTTACATGTGAGTTTTTGGTCGTTCCTCTACCCATTTTTTGATTTGCGGAATGTTGAAAACAGCCTCTTTAAATCTCTTCAGATTGGGATAAGGAGCCAAGATTTCTGGATCAACTGTCTCTTCGTAGAAAGCCAGTGTATGAGCAATGTGCAGATCAGCCCAAGTGTAAGTTTTCCCGAGGAGGAAATCTCCATCACTTTTTTCCACAATTTTGTCGAACTTTGGAAAGTACAATGGAACTTGTGTTCCCATAAATTCTTTCCTCAGAGCTTCCTTCTTGGTGGCATCAGTTTCGAAATAGTAGGCCTTCCAGTCTATAAAATAGGAATGCCATGTTATTTGGACCTAAACACAACTGTACCGTCTCCGTCGTAGCGCGTAGGTGGGATTAGTCTTACGAGCTCGGGAATCCATCATAGCATCAACATATTCATCACATTTGGCTGCGTCAAATTCGGATGACCCGACAAGGTCAAATTGCCTTCCGAGATAGCGGCAGATTGCACCCGACTCAGCAAGAGGTTTCCCATCTACCTCTAGTAGTGGTACTTTTCCATAAGGAAATGCTGTAAATCAATTAAATAATCATGATACGGTAAACTGACAGTAGTATTTATTTAAATGTTTTAAGTAGCTCTATCAGCCTGGAACATACTCTCTTTCAATTTTGGCCACTCGCTCTTTTCAATTCGGTTATCCTCGTAAGGAACTCCAGCAGCCGCAAAGATGAGCCTGATCGGTTCACCTCTCGCCCGTAAATTGAAATAAGATAACTTATACTTCGTCGGTGATGACATGATGACTTCTTGTGCAAAGTCCGGAGTTCAGGACACAGATAATAAGAATTCAGTGAAACGTAAAATTCGATGTTTGATGTGGCTGATGATGAACAACAAAAATGCTATAGTTTCAGAATCACTTGATGTTCAAGCCAGCCAAGTGCCAGCAGTCCATTCGTCCAGGTAGTAAGCCTAGTGAACCGGGTGCAAAAAATGAATATTATGTAGTATCACGACCTTGAATGAAACCCGAGTGCATTTAATCTCTTCCCTTATTCGTACAAAGCGGAGTAATCTTTTGCTATGCAATGCAAATGAGATGTCTCGATTGTAAATTGTCAAGTAAAAAATATCTGACCAAATTGGAAAGCAATTATATAAGTATTATGATTCCAGCGACACGTGACAAAGGTTATCATTGGACAACTAGCTATTCTTACTGAATTACTCATCGAACAAATTCCAGGGAATTGTCAATAAAAATGTATTTTGAATCTCTAAACCAATAAGTACCTGACAATCAATTGATTTATAAGTTCAATTCCTCGTTTACTAATGGCCATGATCAGTCACAGCTTTTGGCTAGTTTTGATGATTTTATTTTTACTGCATAATCAGCACACTCAATAATTGGAAAACATTTTTAAATTCTTGTATAACTTAATCTAACCAATTGAAAAACGTGTCAAATGTAGGCTGAGCCACTTGTCCAAATATCAAAAACGGTTTTTATCCAAAAGTCACCACAGACCTACTTTTAGTTACCTGGATTCGTTGAATTATATTTATGAGTACCTATGAATCACATAAAATGATGAATCACTCACTCAACGGTTTTGATTCCTATTTGAACGGTGGTGTTAATGTTGAGAATATTTGAATAGACATTAACTCGTTGTCGCTGCACTGACTTGTATGAAGATAAGATAATATTTGGAAAGGTTTAATTTTACTATATATACAAACTCTTCCTGTGTGATGATGATGGAATATTTTGGGTTATCGAGAAGGAAGGACATCAAACAGATTTAATGGTAGTTGAGCTTACAATTCCAATACAGGTGATTGATAGTAGATGGACATCAGTTTGGTCTCCATTTTGAAGTTCATATAAAAGTCAATTGGCCTGGTGGACTGGGACTGGTGAATTCACTGTGTGTTAAGCTAAGTTACAAAGCACAGTTATCGCTTAATCAATAAATCAGCTAATAAACATGGAAGCGCCTTCGGGAACTATAGCTGTCAAAAATTTTCCCAAAAGTAGAGTAACTTTTGAGAAGGAATTGGGGAGTGGAACTTTCGGGAAGGTTTTCAAAGGTCAGGAATCTTAAGTTCCTTAATTTGAGATTCAAGATGAACTTAGACTTCATAAATGAGAATTATTTTATTGAATTACAGCAAATGTAAAGGACTGGAAAGGTCACGTGGCTGTAAAAGTTTTCTATCAAGATTTCATTGGAACTTTACCCAACGTGGATTCAAAGCTGAGACAAAATGCTTTAGACGAATTGGCAAAGGTTGCCGTAATGGATCATGAGAATATTGTTAGATTGCTTGGAATGGTGGATGACCGTAAGTTTTTAGTTATTGAATTGAGAGAAACCCTTTCGAGTTATCTTACACTCCAATCATGTGAATTATAGAGATTCCTTGGTTGGTATTTGAATTTATGAAGGATGGTAACTTACTTGAATATGTTTTGAAGCGGAAAGCTCCCACAGAGGTATAGACCAGCCGGCATTTATAATTATTCTGATGAATGAAATGCTCTTAACTGATAATTTTTTTGATTACTAATGGAATTAGAAAACTTTGATATCTTTCTGTCGGGATATTTGTCGAGGGATGTCATTTCTGCACAGGAATAACTTCTTGCACAAAGATTTGGCAGCGAGAAATATTCTGTTAGATGGGAAAGTAGCTAAAATAGCTGATTTGGGGCTGTGCAGTTTTCTTTCTGAAGAACAACATGGAGCCTATGCTGTGAGTATTAATGATTCTAAATTCTGTGCGAAATTCATTTACTGGTGAGAAAATCACAGTAATTAATTAAATAAATTGATAATTAACAGCTGAGTGGGAAGCTATTTCCCTACAGACATGCAGCCTCGGAGTGTATTGTTGAGAATATCTTTACCTTCGAATCCGACGTGTGGTCCTTCGGGGTTCTTATGTTTGAAATTTTCACAAATGGTGCTATTCCATATGGCAAGGAATACAAGCAACCGGTAAGGCCTGATATTCAGTACTGTTCAAATTCCTTGTAGGGCAAAATATCATTTACGATCGAAATTTTATTTCTCTACAGGACATACGACGCTTCATTGCAGATGGAAAAAACCCTACCCATTTTTACCCACCACTTTGCAGCGAAGAGTTACTGGTGATCATCCGCTCTATCTTCAGAACTAATCGAAAGGAGCGTCCTACTTTTGACCAACTGTCCGTGGAATTTGACTCTTTGGTTACAAGTGGCAAAGGGATGTTTAGTAAATTATTCTCGAAACAAAACGCTATTTCCTCATCCCGACTTGGTTCGTCTGGGAACTCAAGAGAAGAAGTTAATGAAGTGAAGTCGCATCGGCACAGGCCCACAACAGCTTTACAAATTCCTGGACAATCTATGCGAAATCGAAATTACTTCGCATCGAATCCAGATGTAAGAGTTGTGAGTAAAACAAGTTCTCAGTCCGGGTCAGGGTCGCCTCCATCTGGATCTGAATTGCCTAACAGGGGCAGTCGACTTAAGACTCTCCAAAAGGAAAGTCGCGAACGTAATCGAAATGTTCTTAGTATTAGTCCGCCATCAGGATCTGAAAGGCACTTAAACGAAAGACGAAAATCCGATGTCATTTCTACCTCGACGGGGGACAGCGGAATATCACATTCAATGAAGCGCGTTCATCTTGGGACGACACAATTGAAGCCTCATCGAAAAACTGCCTCATATAACAACCTGACAAAACCTGAGAGCTTCCATAAACTTTCATCTGAGGAAGACTTATTGAAAGATTTTGTACCTAACAGATTTAAGACAAAGCATTGACAGATACTTACTATTATTATTTATTGACAGGATTGTATTGATGTAATTTATGATTAGTACAGTATTTTAAGCCTGTGTATGTGCCTCTGCAGTATTCTTTAAATGTAAAATATGCAAACAGTCATATTATGCACGCTCCTCACTACTTAAAAATTGTTAGTTTCTGCTGCTTAAATATTTTTATCAGCACGCAGAACTGAGACTAATTTATTATTATTACATGTAAATAGCTTCTGAAATATTCATAACTTGTAACGGTTCTGTACAAAGTTATTGCTAATGTACTTAAGTTATCGAAATTAGCTATGTGAACTTCATTCGAGGTTCAATAACAAAAGTAGCTTCTTTTGAACAGTAGAAGAAGGATGAGTTATATATGAGTTAGGAAACTGGTGTAAATTTTGAAGTGAAAAATAAAAGAACAAGAACAATTTCAAAAATGAAAATTCCAGATTGTGCAACTCGACGAAATATTCTTCTAACAATAATTCTTATCGTAGCTATTATAATTTTGTTCACTACTGTTTACGAAACGAAACATCATCGATTGAGACTATTTTCATTTTGGAAACAATCGCAGCCAAAGAGAGCGTCGCAGTTTTGCAAATCGATTAGCAAACGAGACAGGTAAGTCACCAGGCGTTAACTTTCATTGCCTCTTCAAATTGTCCTATATCATAATCTTA
The DNA here is from genome assembly GCA_034696625.1 of Isotomurus palustris. Taxonomy (NCBI): domain Eukaryota; kingdom Metazoa; phylum Arthropoda; class Collembola; order Entomobryomorpha; family Isotomidae; genus Isotomurus; species Isotomurus palustris. The sequence goes on from JAQGAD010003150.1 coordinate 6,961, forward strand.
AATCTTATGCGAATCTTATAGTGTGAATTGGAATTACTTCTACTACTACGAAGACCTTGCGAACAAAAAGAGTCTAGTTTGGTGCAAGGTTCCCAAAGCAGGCTCTACTACCTTGACGAAAATGTTTTTGCGTTTAGCTGGTGCGAAAAACTTGAACAATAATACGAGAATACACAAACTGCTCAGAGATTTTTACCCAAGGCAATCTCCTAATACGATGAAACAGAGGATGAAGTTTTCGAAAACATTTTTAGTTGTTAGAGACCCTTTTGAAAGAATTCTGAGTGCTTACAGAGACAAGCTGGAAAATTATAGCAGGGACCTTCAGTACAGAGATGGATATTATTATGATCATTATGGGCGTTTCATGGTAAAGAATGATAATGTCTCATCGACGAACACCACAAGAAAGCCAAATCGAAAGGAACCTACTTGGAAAGAATTTGTCAGTTATTTGTTAAAAACGTCAATTTCCAGGTGAGTGAAGATCCGGGACAATTAATACAATTACATATTATTGTATTGTACACATATTGGGGTTTATTGGGATTTGGCATTTCAGATACGATGAACACTGGATGCCCATAACCAGACTTTGTTCCCCGTGTACAGTTAACTACGATGTAGTAGTTAAGTTAGAAAACTTTGGATCTGAAATTCGTAAACCCTTGGAACAAGCTGGGATAAATATGTCTAACTTGGGAAGATCACACACAACAGGAACAGCAGCTAATAAGAAAATGGTTTCGTCATACTTTAAAAATCTAACGCTGACGGATGTGAAAAAGCTGTATGTTAAATACAAACTGGACTTCCAATTGTTTGGGTACACTCCTTTCAAATATTACAAACTGTTTAATAATAATGAGTCTAGCAAGAAAAGTAGCACAAATATTTAACTTCAAACAATGGACAAATATTTTTTACTAATCTGAAAAATACTCTTAGAAGTTACTGTAAAAGTTTATTTAAAAAGTAATCGTCTCATTCAAGATCTTTAGTGATCTACTTTACAAAAGTTTAGACAAAAGTTTATAAAATAAGTTTTTAAGTTTGGATTTAAAAAAACAAATTCGTTAGTTTAGCAGTGCCTCCCAATTTCTCTGGAATAACGTGACTAGGCAATTGCTCGTTTAGTGCAGACTTCCATTTATCCTCGTCAGTGTCGAATATTTGTATTTTGGATAGAGTTTCCCTTGTCATAAGAGGCTTCACAATGTTGAACCCCCAGAAGAACACGGACAAAGCTGTTGATGTAATAGATAATTGTGAATTGAGAATGAGATTATAAACCTGCCTCTTCGAGTTTTCTAGTCAAAACAAAATTCTGTAGGTGTTATAATACTTACTATTAATGATAAAAGCTTTGTGCAATGTCTCAGGGAAGTTTGCCTCAAATTCTCGAAATAGCATAATCAAGTCTTGTATCCCTGAAGTAATCAATAAATACGAAACTCTTATCAATTAGAACTCGTTAGCTAATGAAGATCAAGTTGCATTCATGAAGTACTCGTAACCTTGCAAGTTTTGAATTTCATAGACTGCTTTTCTATACGTAGCTCCTGTGATGTCCACAATGCACACAAAATTTTGGTGCTTCGTCTTGAGCAGCGTGTTGTACACCATGTCCATAGATTTCCCTGCGTACTTCAGACAATCTAAACTTTGACCTTTGATGTAAAAGTCTCGTGCTGATATCCACGCGCCAAGTTGCGCGTAATACACTATTTAATAGAATGCATTGAGTGCATAAGCGTAAAAATGTGGTCCATAAGCATAATCATAAAATATCAATGTGAGTGAGTTCTTTAGTAACAACCTGGTCGACCATCGTTATCATAACCACACAGATACCAGTCAAATCCGGTATAGATTTCTTGTGGAGGAATCCATGACCTTAAACCGTCCATATCCCATTTTTCTCTGAATTCAATTGACTGTCACCGAGAAACAAAAGAAATCCTTAAATTAGAACTTCTATTGTCTAAAAAGTTTTTTCATAGCTGAAGATGCATTCATAATGGTTTCAGTGTTCAAGCTTACTGCTTTAATCATGCGAGATGCTTTCTCAACATTGAAGTTTCTGGCTATAATAATACAATCAAAGAAACACTTTGCATGAGAAGAGACCGCTTTGAATTTCCAGGATTTAAACACATATCAAACAAAAAATAACCTTTGAGAAACCTGAGAAGGGTCATATCATCGAGGTCCTTATGGACATTTAACTCCTCAAGCTCCTTCTGAAGCTAAAATGTACACAAGTTTTACGCATATGAAAAACACCTCTGTTTCACTTTGCAATTGATTAAAGGGATTTTTGTTTTTATTGTAAGACTGCTACCTTTCGCAAGGTGGCAAGTTCCTTATCCGTTTCGATTGCGTCACTGCTAATGATCCGATTCATTGTGAGAAAATCGCGTTCTAGGAATACACGTCACGAAACAGGTTACACCGGATGTTGTGTTACTTTGGGAAGTTGGAAGTCTGGAATTCCCGTAATTTCAATGCACTATTAATTTAACTGTGTCTATTGACTTATAACCTACGGAGAAACATTCTCTGCCCTCGTGATAAAGAATCTGAGAATCTTTAAGAAACTGATTGTGTCAGGAAGTCAGATTTTCATATGCGACTTGCGATTGGGGTTACTATGCAGCAAGTGCAGCTTGCACAAGATGAAAAATATTTGTAGTAGATTCATTGCCATCGTCTTTGATTGCTTGTTTGCCTTCATCGCTCGTGCAATGTGGTTAAAAGCTTGAGGAACAATAATCATTGTGATTTACCACGTAATCATGAAGGTATTGTGATGTTGTGTCACCTTAGACAATGGTAGCCACATGCAATTATGCTCCATCGAATAGTATAAACGAGTGTGCAACTTGCAGAGAGCCCCAATCTAATCCTATTTTGAGATGCCAATAATATTTTTCTGTCTGTGATGCATAAATTGACCAAATTAAAGTCTGCGTCTAACCTTTAAGACCCCAAGATATCCCCAAATCACAAATTAATCGTGTAAATGTGAACTTGAATGACACGGCTCAGACAAGTTAAACTGAATGAATAAATGTTCTGAAATCTCTGTCTAGACTAGATCCTAGGAGCAATCGAATCTGCTTTGACTGTTGAGATTCGTAAAAGTGTATGAATGCTCTTTGGGTGATAAAAGGCACAAGAGACAAAAACTATATATTACGTTCAGATTTCAGACTATATTTATTGGAATGTCCTTGATGTCTTGTTAATTAAGTTTTTATTAGACTGACCAATGTGCACCTGAAGCTGGAACCCAGCATTTACAATAATATTATTAATACATGGAATTTTACTGATTTAAAAAAATAACACATTATTTGGTAAGTTGAAGCCAATGAATTATTACAACGAAAGTAACAAGCGGATCATAACTCTCTTGCTTTATCGGACATTAGTAATGACTACATTTTTCTAGTAATTCGAATATTATGGCCAAACAACAAAGACCATGCATAATGCCTATATTGCCTACTCTTAATTTTCATGAAATGTACAACCCGTTGGACAAAATACCCAAAACCTATAAGATAACGGAAACTAGATCAGGGTCATCTCTTCTGCTTAATAAAAGCCGAGTAGGATTCCCATCGCATAATACCACACACTACTACTACGCTACATTATTACTGAGCTCCTGAGACTAAAATAAAACTTCATTCATGAAACACAGCCTACACAATACGAAATACTACTAACCACACTAATCTGCACACACATAATGTATAATCATTTACTCATCAATCACACAAATCATTCATGAACTATCTAAATCTAAACCCTTCTATCAATTCAAATAAATCTGTCTGGCTGTCAGTCTTCTTCCGTTTCAATTGTTCATACTCGACATCTTTTCATATACGACAAACGTGTTGAAAGATAAAAACAGAAGGTTTTTTGACTTTTTTGAATCTTCAATATGAATGTGAAAGGTGTGTGGGAGTAAAAAAAAGAAGTGGAGATGATGATGATGAGGGCATTGTGCATTAAATATTCGATGATCTTCATGAGAAAAGAGTTTTACAACACTGAGGAGACTGAGAGACCACCACCACCACCACCACCACCACCAGCAGCAGCAGCAGCAGCAG